>VDFB02271358.1:231428260-231478566 GCA_007258455.2 Sequoia sempervirens
TTAGAATCTCCTTTAAAAACCCTTTTTGTTTCATCAATTTTGGGTTAAAAAAATGTTGTCAGCCATATACCCTACACATACCCATCATATTGCCACTTTTTGGCCCATCATGATCCTGCACATACCATGTTGCCTTGATTTAGTGTTGTAATGTGTTTAACACATTCACATTAGGTCTTGGGCCCTTGTGAACTAAATAAACCTAGTTGTACCTTATTTTAGGTGTTGTAAAGTGTTGTATCACACTTTCACACTTATCTAGAGTTGTCATTATTAGTTGGGATTCTTTATGCCTTATTTGGCCTTATTTTGCATCCACAAGCCCTAATTAATGTATCTCCTAAGGATAATCTCAACACATATGTAATGACCAATCAAAAATTAATGTTTTTGGATTGTATGGCCCAGATTTAGTGATATGGGACTCATACGCCACTTCTAGCGTATGAATCTAAGCATTTTTTAAAAATGTGTCCCATAGATAAGCCTAATAGGACTCATACACTACTTCTAGCGTATGAGTCTGGTGTGGCCCAAAATTAAATTTAATTCAAATTCTTGATGGGATTTCATCCTCCTAGATCTAATGTTGGTTTGTAGTGTTGCAATTTCAGAAATTTGGCATAAACAAGTATAAATACACGGTTATTTCACTCATTTTCACCTAGCAAGTTTACAAGTGACCTAACAACTTGAGTATTCATAGATTATAGAAAATTTAATCAATCAAGAGTTCACAAGAGCATTCAAGGTCTGATTATCAGGTGGTTTGGAGCATTATTCAAGTATCAAGCATCATGTTTGTTTTTGAGCTGACATTTGTGATGTAGAGTTTTATGATTCAAGCTAGCATTCAATTCAAAATATACAACATTTAAGTAAGATTCAAGATTCACATCCATTGGAGCCACTTCATAGATGTTTGCAACCTTTTATTGCTAGGGTTTGGTGAGTTGCAACATTAGATTTTGTTCATTCATCATTCCTTTATCTTATTTGATTTCATTACAAGGTTTGATAATTTGGACTCCAATAAGTGGAGTTTAGTTAAGTGGGACTCTATCTATCTGCCTATTCAGTAAGGGGGCTTGGGTCTTTGGTAGGAAGCTATTACTAGTTAGGCTTTAGCTACCAAGCTTTAATAGTGATGCTGTACTAGTCTAGATCAAAGTTGGGCCAAAATCCTCAAAGCTAAATATTTGAGACTCGCTGGTGTAAATAAGGACATTCCTCAATTCTCTTTGGATTGTAAGGGGTCTATGATATGGGATACTCTCAAAAGAGGTGCTAGCTTGATCACGCAGGGCCTATTTTGGATTTGTCACAAGGGAGATGATGCCTTTTTTTTGCTCAATTCCTTGGATGATCACTCCCCATTATTCACCTCTCATCCTCATCTATGGAATTTTGGCTTACATTTTTTGGATGCTAGATGTCGAAAGTTAGTGATTTCAAAGCTATGGAGAATTTGGGTCAAGTGGAGGTGCTTAGATGAAAAGGGTATCACCTATAGCCTCCTAGGGTTTGGTTGTGGATCATGTTGAGCTGGTTAAGATTTTAGCAAAGAGAGTTTGCTGCTCTTTATAGAAAAGGGATTTCTTGGCCTAGGAACTGAATCCTAAAGGGGTTTATTCGGTGACTGTTGGGTATCATGAATTGGACAGAAGGAAGTATGGGGAGGATGAAGCCTCTTCATTGAAATATGTGTGGAATAACTTTTCATGGCCTAAGTGCAACTTCTTTCTTTGGTTAATGACTCATAATATATTTCTTACTTGGGAAGATCTTCTGAAGAGGGTGTTTTAGGGGTCATCCATATGTTTTCAATGTGGTGGTAGTGAGGAGTCTTCTTCACATATTTTCTTTTAATGCTCCTTCTCTCAATCTATTTGGAATTTATGGTGGGTGATTTGGAGGCACCCCTATGTGCATTCCCTATCCCTTATTGAGTTTTGGAGGACTTTGGGGAGACCCCTTGCTATATCGTTCCCTCTCCAAATGGTGTGGACTATTGGGCCTTAACACATTCTTTGGCAGATTTTTGTTGGAGAAAAACTATAGGATTTTCCAAGATAAAAGGTTGGTGGTTGCAAAAGTTTGGCAATGTATTCTTGGTATGCTTTAGGAGACTATTTTAGCTAAATGTGATGTTGGTGCTCCTCAAAATGCTGAGAAGGATATTATGTTTCTAGGTTTGGGTCTTAATGGTCTCAGTTATAGGAATGCTTGTTCCATTGAAAGAAGAAATCTCAACAAGAATATTTAGAGAGAAGGTAGATGGTCTCCACCTCCTGCTGGGATTTTGAAAATTAATACTAATGGCGCTTTTAAGGGAATCTAGGTTGTGCTGGTGTGGGAGGTTTGGGGAGAAATAGTTTTGGGGCTATCCTTTTCTTCTTCTCCAAGTATCATGGTATCAAGACTAATAACCTTACAGAGGCTCTGGCTATTCTTGTTGCCCTGGAAAAAACCTGTGCTCTTAAATGGTGTAAGATCATTTACGAATCAGATTCAAAAATGATAATTAATTTATTAAATAGGTAGAACATTGATGGGGTGAATTGGAAATTATGTTCAACTGTGTGGCAGATTCACCAATTATGTAGTTTGCTTAAGATGGTTTCCTTTGTTCATATTCCTAGGGGCTAGAACAATGTGGCTATTGTCTATCTAAATGGGCTTCAAATTTTAGGGATGATTGGAATGTGGATGATTGGGAGCAGTGTCACAGTGATTGTGTTCATAAATTGCAAATATTGATTCATGAGGTTATGCATGGTCCTTGATTCAGGACCTGAACTTAGACTTCAAGGTGATTGAAGTTGGAATAACACTATTAATGGAAACATTAAGACAAATCCTAGAAATACAATCCTAGATCTTTTCTAAGTGACTTTGTCCACAACCAATAGACTTCTAAAGGTGTTAGCAAATCCTTAAAATACCTTATTATTTCAGAACTCAAGGGGTAAGCCTAGAAGCCTAACCCTAGTAGGCACAACAAAGCCTAGGTTCGTCGAGGGGTCAAAGCTCAGTTTCCATTTACACAACACCAAACAATTCTAAAAATTCCTATCAAACACCTAGGGACCTCTTGTAAGAATAGAGACAAGATCTTCTTGGTTGTTAAAGTTGAACAAGAAAAGACCATTTGACATATCCCTCACACTAGCCTCACCTTTAAGATTCTAGATTGAATCCATCTACCTGTGTACCTGGTCTATATTGGGCCTAAAGGATAAGAAACTCCCAACCAACAACATTTGAAGGCTACCAATAGATGCATCCATTATTTCATCTTGGATTAATACTTCTAGACCCTCCACCACACAACACTCCTTTGTCTCAAAGGAGGAGAAAAATTTCCTTTTAGAAACAAAGGAATTTCCCAACAACTTGTCTGCATATGAATTTTTATATCTTCTTAGCACCGAGGAACTAGCTTCATGATGGTTATTGATAGTACCATCATCTCGAGATTAACACCAACCAAAAAATATTTTGACCCCAAGGAGCGAGCAACCAGAGTCATGGTGCAAACATTGTCACATGTTAGAGAGGAAAAATTCCTAGAAGGGGACACCAGCTAGGGCCCCCCACCCAGCTTCACCATGGCTGAAGCAACAACACAATAATTTGAAATCCACTTTGCATGTACAACAACAACAACAAATCTTACAAATGTAAAAAAAAATTGTACACATTTTCCTAGTTATTTCAAATTGACTAAGGACATGTGTCCAAAGACACATGAATAGGAAGAAAGAATGCCTAAAATTTAATATTGTTTAGTTTTTGGTAGTTTGAATGTACTCCATGGTATGCATGAGTCCATATATTCCACATGTTGTAAGAGTTGTGAGTGGGTATATGACTAATCCTAGAATGAAACATTGAAATGCTATGAAATGGATTCTTAGGTATTTGAGACAGACAACTATCAAACATTTATGTTCTGGAGGATCAAACATTTCTCTACAAGGTTATGTTGATTCTTATTTGGTGGGTGACAATGATACTAGGAAAACCACTATAGTTTATGTGTTTACTTAGGTTGGACAAGACTTAGTTGGATTTCAAGGTTGCAAAAGGTTGTTGCTTTATTAACAATAGAGGTAGAGTATGTTGTTGCAACTGAAGCAAGCAAAAAGATGATTTGGCTATAATATTTCTTAGAGGAATTGAGCAAGCAACAAACTAATAAGTTATTTATATATAGATAGCTAGAGTGGCATTCATCTTTCCATTAATTCTGCACTTCATTCAAAAAAAAACACAAACAACTGATATACCACTCCATCTGGCCAGTGCTTAAGGATGGCTAATTGAAACTGGAGAAAGTTTATATAACTAAGAATCCAACAGATATATTAATGAAAGAAGTAACATGGGAGAAGTTGTTTTCCTCTTTATCTTTCATTGGTCTTCAAGAATAAAATTATGAAAATAAGGAACACTATGTGTAGGGGTGTAAATCTAGTGAAAGCTATAGGTGTAGTGATGCTACAGGACCAGTCTCCAATTGAGAAATGGTTTGGTGTGGAGTATGATCAATATCCAAGTGAGATATAGTTTGTGGAGCTTGATTGTACTTTGATATTAAATTTTAGCGACTTTTTTAGTTGTGATTTCCTCCCAAAATAATTAATAAAGGAATTTTTAAATAATTTGGTTGAAAAATCCTTTTTGTAGCTATCTAGAAAAGAACAATTTTCTTGTTACAAAAGTGAACATTTGCACATGGAAGAAACAAATACTTGTAGTAGCGCATGGTTTGAGTTTGTAGAGTTTTGGAGGTTGTGGTTTTGCATTGAGAACATGCAACAATGCATTAAGAAGATTGTGGGCATGAGAAATTGAAGTTGCACACAACAGTATTATTTGCTACAGGTTAATGTATCTATATTTTTTGTGAGAGATTCAATAAAATATTGGATAGTTGTTTGTGAATGTAGCCCATATTAGGTGAACAACGTTAAAAATCTGGTATCCAAATTTATAATTTGTTTATTCTTTTGCTCAATTCTACCAGAAAATCCTAACAATATAAAAGCTTTCTAGATAGCATCTTACACATCAAGAAAAGAAATAGTAATTATATTTTAACATTCATTTTCTATACAAATCTTATGTGTTAAATCTGAGTAATTAGATAAAGAATTCACTAAAAATAAAATTTAAAAAACATAGAAAAGAAAAATAAAAATAGCAACAGTGTTGCTTACAAACTGCCGTTGCAAATGCAACAAATAGCTCATTGACCATGCACGCCTTATCAACAATTGATTCATTGATCATGCATGCCTTTACCTATCGTCACCCGTAGGGAGGTAGTTCCTCGCTCACTTGTGTGGATTGGATTCAGTTTAAATCTCATTTGACCTGGGACTTAAATTTATATGTAAATGAATAAAATCAAAATATGTGCATCGACTTAAATTTATGATAAAATAAATAATATCACGTTCAATTCAGATCTTAGATTCCTATAATATCAAACTAGTCCAATTAAAGTCAGAGTACAGTTGACAGTTGGCGACAGTTTGCAGACAATATATTCAGTTGTTTCAAGTTATGAAAGCTTCCCATAAAATTAAAGCCATTATGGAAGCTGATAAGCATTTAGCATAATTGGCATATGCATTGCATGATTTTGTTAAGCACTGTAAATAAGTTTTTCTATCCGCGGAGCCCTCAATTGACGAGAGAAAGCAATTCGGCAATTCATTCGATGTCTTGCACTGTCACTTATCTAATAGTGAGTGGTTTGTGATAAGCTTATAACTTTATGACCTCTCTGAAGCCACCCTTAGCATAGCTAATGAAGAAGATCCATATTATCATGGCTTTCTTGTCTTAGCACGACCAATGAAAGGAAATGGTCAGTACTGATCTAAATTTTAAAATTAAATTTAATATTTATTTAATATGTTTTGTTTTTTTTTTTTAAATTAACATTATAATTCATGTAATATGCTAGTGATGTTAGTAGATCTCCCGATGGAAACCTCTGGTTCCTTTCGTCCATAAAGGATTTTGAATTCTTTTGCCTACCCGGCTGTGCAGTCCCCGTCGCCTGGCTGCAACCTGGTTGTTGATCTTAGCTCCAACTCCCCCGTTCAGGCGGACGTTCCTCCGGTTGCTGCGGCAGGTGTTTCAGCGTTCCGTTCTCTGCAGTGTGGCGTGGACCCTTTGACTGTTAGGGTTGGCTCTGTTCTTGGTGATGCAGAGCAATCGATTGATTCTTCGGTAGCTGCGGGTTCTTCTGCTGTGGCTGCGGGTTCCTCCGTGGCTGTGGGTGCGGTTGGGGCTTCCTCTCCCAGGAGTCTATGTGCCCGTTCTTGTCCCCTGCCTTCTTTTGCTGATGCTGTGAAGTTAAAGAGGACAAGGGAGGGATTTTTGTGTCCCTTGTGTGCAGATGCTGTTCCTGCTGTCTCTCTAGGTAAGGAAATTGCTGATAATATTGTTTTTTATTCCAAGAATGCACTTATTTGTAGATTTTGCTGCTTCTGGCCTTCCCTCCCTGACTTGCAACTTTGGATCACCAACCATTGGGCTCCTCTGGGTATGGTCTGATGGACATTTACCCTTCGTCTAGGGGTTTTTTTGTTGTGAGTTTTAGCTCTCCAAAGGATAGACAGGCTATTTTAGACAATGGTTTGTGGGTTTGGGATTCTCATCCCCTCTCCATTAGACCTTGGGTTCAGTTTTTTAACCCTTTGAATGAACCCTTAGATGTAGTGCCTGTTTGGGTAGGATTGTCTTCTCTTCCCTTACAATTCTGGTGCCCCTCTGCCTATGACGGTATTGGTAATGCTCTTGGTAGATTCTTGAAAGCGGATTTGGCTTCCAAGAATTTTACTCACACCTCCTTTACTAGGATCTTAGTGGAGGTTGATCTTTCAAAGGCTCTTCCTGGTGAGGTAGTTTTGCAGGTTAGTGGTTGGTCATGGTCTCAGATCGTGGACTACGAGGGTCTCCCTTTTCGTTGTAGACTCTATTTTGTTGTTGGTCACTTGGCACATGACTGTTCTCATGGCTCCCACCCTAATTCCTCTGCTACTTGGTGGAAGAACTCCCTTTGTGAACACTTAATAGTGTACCCTACTACTGATTCTACTTCTTTTGATGAAGACTCAAGGCCTCCTTCTCCTTCTGTGAAGAAAAATAATATTGATGAGGCAACTGCTGCTCCTCTTGTTGATTCCCTTGCTGCCCCTGTTTTGGAAAATGTTTCAAAACCTTCTGTGCTGGTTCTTTCTGCTCCACATGATTCTGATGTGAAGGTTGTTGCTTCTCCTATGGATACTGCAGTGCAGTCTCTGGATTTGGCTATTCCTGGCCTAGTTTCAAATGCTTCACCTAAAGTAAATGTTGTTCCTCTTGTTTGCTATTCTGGAGGGGAGTCTTCCCCTTCCAATCAAAATGTCTCAATTTCAGTTTTTGATTCTCCTTGGACAACAGTTCACAAAAAGAAGAAACATTCTTCTAAGAAGATTACGGTTTCATTTAACTCGCCCTTAATGGCTGTTTTTTGGTTCAAGTTCTATTTTTTAAATTGTTGTTTGTTGTTTTTGTCTGATCTCTATGGGTAGTTTTTTTTGTCTTATTGTTTCTCTTTGATTGGCTATGCTGGGCCAATTTGTTTTGTTGAGCCACTTGGCTTTTTTTTTCATTTTGTAAGGGATCAAGGCCCTACCTTGCTTATCCAATCAAAAACATTATAATTCATTTTTTAGTATATTATAGTATAATATATTAAAGTAGAGTATAATGTAGTATATTAAAGTATAGTAAATTATTTTAAGGGAAAAAGGTCTGGTTCGATCGGCTAAAACATTTGATTGTAGACAAGAGATCGCGAGGTCTAGTCTCCCCTCCATTGTCATGGTATCGAAGGGCATGTCATACTAGAATCACAGTTCATATGAAAAAGGTTTACCAAGTGCACTATAGTTTATAGGAGAGACTACACCATTCCTACAAGTCTAAAAAATATAATATTAAATTATTTTTATAAAATAAAGATTAAAATATTTTATTCAAAATATATTATATATTATATTATTATATTATATAATTAGATTATATATTAGAAATATTAAACTATACTAAAGAGTATTAAAATATATTAAAAACTTAATTATATAGAATTGAATTCAAATCATATTCATTTTATATTTACACTTTGATTGAATTTCCATATAAATCAAACACCGAAATTAATGACTTTGACATCATTACAAGTAAAAACATGCTCATACAAAAAGACAAATATTTTAGGAGTACATTAAGAATAGGAAAAGAGGGAAAACACCCAAGGGATGTTAGTTTTAAGATTATAATTTAAAAGTAAAATGACAAATATAAATAAAAAATACTGGGCTTACTCTGACCTCACAAGGCTCCAACCCTCTCAAGTTAAGCTTTGAAATTATAGTGATTTCTAATGGCTTACCAACTTGTGAATCACTGAAGTAGTGTAGCAGATACATGACTGATTCCAGAACCAGTTTTCTAGAAATTCAAACAATCAATAAACAGTAAAACCAAACGCAACATATTGTTTTTTCAGAATGACAGTTCTACGTATTCTGAAATGTCTAGGGTTTCTTTAGCAATCAAAGAAAAGAAATAAAGTTGTGCATAGTGCTATCATAGGGAGCCTTCTTGGTCACCTCCTCCCCTATTCTTTATTGCAGCCCTCATTTACCTTTGACCCTTTTTTTCCATTCTCTTCCCTTTGTTGTCATTGTTGTTGGTGCTTGTTTTCTCCATTGAGCTTATTTTAGCCATATCTTTTTATGTTTAATTTTTCTTAGATACATAAATTTATACATTAATTTGTAAATGCACATATATGTATATTCTTCATAGTTTAGTTTACATTTTCATAGATATATGTGTATATTCTTCTTTGTTATATGATTCATACTTATTTTCTTTTGTATTTGTGTGTATTTAAGCTCACATTTTAACTTTATATACTTATAGATATTTTGCAGAAGTTGATGTTTATAAATATATGTACGAGCATATATATAGATATTTTTTTTTTTTTGAGCCAATTTTTTTTTCTTATTTTTAATTTGGATATGTGCACATATATACAAATATATATACATATGTGTATAAGTATATATTCATATGTATATATATATATTTATACACACACATACATGCACACACATAGATGTATTTATTTTTGTTTATTTTATATGAATATTTATCCTTTTAGATTTAGAAATATTTAATTATATTTTCTTATGTAAGGTTCATTTTATTTATATTTCATATCTCTAATTTTATTTCATTCATAGTAAGTTTATTTTCTTGTCTATTCTTATTTTATTTGAACTCTATTGTGTGTCTCTTGTTCATCATGTCACCTCATTTCCCTAATCTATTTAATTAGTTATGCTTTGTAAATTTTATTATTTATAAAATATCCTATTTTTCTCTTTGCATCCTAGTGATGAATTATGGAGTGTGATCCAAAATTTTGATGATTTTTTTTTTTTGAGATAGCTAAATTTAAAGAAATCCATTTTCAATATAATGGACTATGAAAATTTGATGTATTTGACATCTCTTGTCACCATATTTTAGTATTAATCTATAATTTAAAATCTTTGTTACCTAATTTTTTGTGTAATATATTTTGTTCCAAGATTTGTTTAAAGATATATTAGTTATTGATATCTACCATTTTATTTTGACTAATAATTAAAATACTAGATAATAGTCATCATATTACCTATTAAAATATGATCTCTTACCATCCACTATAATAGAACTATTATAGACCAAAGTTTGACTCCCATCAAACATGTATATCATTGCCTAAAAAGCTATTTCAATTTTAATTCCTATTAAATGTAAATATACAAATATAATCATAACTTACAATAAATATAACATTTTCAAGCAACTATAAATATAAATTTAAGGGAATTTAAGCTAAAGGAACCGAATGATAAATATAATGCGAACTTAAAATTGATAATATTGTGGTAGATAGTATAATACAAAAACTATAGCAGATTCTAGAAAAATTCTATATGTGGTTGTAGAAAAAGGATAAGAGATAAAATGATGTATTTATATGAATGTCATCCATTAAATTTTTTTTTGGTTATTTGTATACTTTCATTTGATTGGATGATATTCTATTATGTTAGGATTCAAGCTTGTCAAATATAGAAATGAATTAAAAATGTTTGAAATATACTCACAAATTTGAATATTAATTTATATCAACTACCAACCTCACACCACAATGGACATTCTTAGTCTCTCCTAACCCCTAGCCCTTATCTTTCTCCTTGGACGCATTAATAACTACCTTAGTAGTACAACAACATAAAATGAGAAGTGTGATATTTTATATTTTTTGGCATTTAGTGTGTTTGGGTCAATATGGACCATCCATGAAGCTAATCGCCAAATATGGACAATAGCTTTTCTAAAGAAAAATATACCAATTCTATTACACTTCTATTTTATATAAATAATACTAATAAAAAATGCTTGTGGATTAGATTATGTGATAGTTTTTTTCATCAATGTTTCAAATCACACTTCGTGATCCATCATTAGGATGATATAGTGCTTTTAGAGACAAAAAATAGACCAGTAGTGGACTTGGATAGATTAAAAAAGAGGGGTGAGAGGGGGTTGACACAAGGAACAAGGTGAGAAGGATGACCAAACCAAACAAGAAAGCAGGGAATAAAAAATAAAAATCACACAAAGTTAAAAGAAAAATAAAAACCAAATATTGAAGAGCAAACGACTGAAAAAAACACATGCTTAAAACATAGAGAAAATAAATAAAAGTTTAAAATGATGACTCTCTCTCTCTGTATATATATATATATATATAGATGAATGCTTACATTGCTCTGGTCATCCTTCTTACCTTGTTCCTTGTACCAATCTCCTCTTATCCTTCTCTTTTTAAGCTATCTTGGCCTGTTACTAATCTATTTTTTGTCTCTAAAAGCACTCTGTCATTCTAATGATGGATCAATGACTGCCATCTGAGATGTTGATAAAAAAATCTATCACACAATCTAATGCAGAAGCAGTTTTGACCAATTTCATGAGTTGCAAAAATATATGATCTATGATAAATAATATTTGTAATTTTTAATTTTATAATATAAACAAAATTGATCAATAATTTTTTTTTAAAATAGACTTGTCAATTTATAATATTTAAAAAAATTATTTTTGTGTATTATAAAAATTTCAGTCCTATTCTATATAATAATATTAATAAAAAACACAAATTGAATGATATCAAAAATATGAAAAGATACAATAGATGAAGAAAATTTTAAATTTTCGTTATGATTAGAATCAAATAACAAACAACGCACCAATTATTTTAGTTTTACGTTTTGTGTTGCTTTAAGATTCGGTTATTCATTCAATGCGAAAGAGAGGCAAATAAGCTTGCCTTCGAAGGAATTGGTCTATGAACTTTCAATGCTATGTACTCAACTCAGCGTGTTTGTTATGCAGGCCGTTTCAAGACGGTATCCAAGTCGTGTTCGTATATTCAGCTTGAATCTGGGACTTGGAGGTTATGGACACCATTCCAAGAAAAGCAGAAATATTAGAGAAAGCGGTATTTCATTTAAAAATTTATTAGAATAAGTTAGCTGTTTTACATTCAAATAATAAGTCTTACAATGTTATTTCTATCAGTTTACGACGACTTTTAGGTAATATCGTGCAGATATGGTTATAATATTTACTTTATACGGTGGAAGTAACGTAAGAAATGGGAAGCGTAGCGTTAAAGACAGGGGAAATGGTTGAATCACGCTGCATATTTGCGTTCTATGGCTGCATCTGCCCTAAAGAGATACGTAACAGTGAGATCCAATCTCTATCAGTACATCGAATTATTGAAGAAAATTATTCATCTGTGAAAGATGTGAAACTATTCCACGCTATAACTGAAGGTACATCGGCAAACCAAAACTATGGAAATTGGTACACTTCTTTGGTTTTTTTCAATATTACTTCTGCACGAGTAGAAATTAAAAATATATTCTTCTTTGTGATTAAATTTATCAATTAAACCTTTTCTATCTATGCACACCGTCTTTCATAAGCTTTAGCCCACTTTAAAGAATCTCAGCTTCGATCTATTAGATGTAATTCTGTACATTGATGACTTTAGAAACCAGGTAATATTTGCCAATCAATTTTGGGTTGTTTTCTTTATCTTTGAAGGCTCTTGCTGCAAAGGCCTTTGTTTCGTGTCCATTTGTGTCTCTTTGTAGGATATTATGGACAATCACCAAGCTCTCTTTTCTCTTACCTGACTTTTGAATTACATCATGTCTTTGATCTCTTTTTATGGTGATGGTCAGCGAATCAACTACGGTTTTAACAGTTCATTGTCAATCCGCAATGAAGAGATTATGGGTAGTTGTTCTCTTGAAACGAAGCTTTGGTTTGGTTTCTAATGTTACGCTCTGTCATAGAATACATGATAAGGTTTTCTTTCAGCTCTCTTAATATCATACTGAATTTTTAGCAGATTTATTCATAATTTTTCTTATTGATGTTGAGTCTCTTGAATTTAATGACAACAGAATAAATGAAAGAAAAACATTGCAGAAAATAAAATGAACAAACAAGAACACA
Source organism: Sequoia sempervirens (assembly GCA_007258455.2). Lineage (NCBI taxonomy): Eukaryota > Viridiplantae > Streptophyta > Pinopsida > Cupressales > Cupressaceae > Sequoia > Sequoia sempervirens. The sequence continues at coordinate 231,440,927 of VDFB02271358.1, forward strand.
CACAAACAATAACACAGGATTTTATAGTGGCTCGCCCAATAATGGCTACATCCAATTTCAACAGGGATTCTGTTTTATTAATTCTCAATACAATACATAATATTGAAGTAGTAGCAACTTTTCTAATTTAGTCTCATCTCCAAAATAGAAAAATCCACCAAAACAGTCAACTTCTAAATTAGCAAATACATGTAGAAAAAAGTTAGTTACAAAAAAGACATCCGTTTTGAGTGTGAGAGAAATTGCCATTATAATTAGAATATTTGAGCTTCACTAAATCCAACAATCTCCCACTTGAAGACCAAATATTGCTTGAAATAGCTGCTCAGAGATATCCCCTACTGTAGGCATTTACATCAGCCCCAATGAAGATTTTAGCTTCACAAAATTTTGTTCAAGAATGCTTCGGATGAGTATCCTCCAAAGCACATTGGATTTAATAACCTCTATGGATTTTAAGCTTTACATTTCCTCCCCCATAGCTAGAATCAACTTTGGACCTCCACCATGGCCCCAATCCAAAAACTTTTATGTACACCACAAGTACTCTTGAAGGGTCTCCCCTATCCATGCAAACACAGTTGCATTGTCATATCCACCACCATATGCAGGAGCATCAAGACTGCTTTGATAACCATACCCAGCATCAACAGGCTCCATGTCAACATCAATGACATTACCAAATCTCGTCTCAAACAATGAGATTTTTTTATTTCCTGTAGAAGATTTTGCACTACCTATAATCAATACATTCCATTCTACCTCTACTTCTACAATGTTCATCAATAAATCATCTCTCTTTTTCTTTTTGAAATCCAATTCCCTCAAAGACCTTATTCTCAGCCTTTCCGAAGTCTTCTAGAATGTCAAAATCCTTGCCTCCCAAATCCCGTGGGGCTCTTTCCCACACATACCTTTCCTGAGCAGTGCTTAGGGAATCAAGATCAACATCACTCATAAGAACTTGAGTGGAAAAATAGATAGGAGCATCATCCATTTCCATCTTTAATGATTCATTTATGTTCTTTCCAGAAAAATCCCACTCTTTTGCAAATTTGTCTTTTTCTCTCTCCATACAAGAAATGCGCTCTTTGAACATCAAAATATCTTATTTTTAGGATCACAACTTCTTTGTTCAGGTAATCCTCTCAATTCTCGGCCTCTTTCTCAGGTTCATCTTCACTCACTTGGTTCCAGACTGCATCCTCCTCATATTGGAAGGAAAACTCCATAGTCTCTCCTTGTTTAACCAATGATTGCTTCAAACCCTCTTTGTTATCTTCTTTCTCTTTGTCAATGGTAGCCACAATTGTATCAAGAGTTGAGAAGGAAACAAACTTAGCATCCTCCTCCTCTTCAAGAGAATCCTTCTCATTTTTCTAGCCATCCCACCAATGAACATGGTGTCATGTTTTAGGTTGCACTTGCAAATTTCTTTCTACCGAATCTAAATTGCCAAGAAATTCTTCAATGATAGAATCAACTTCATCATCATCTGAAACTCCCACTTCAACCTATCTCTTCATTGTATAAAAGCACCCAGCTCCGAGATCAAACACCCAATCATTTTCCATCTTTACTCAATACTTTTCCATGATTCAGATACCAGTTGTTGAATTTAATGACAACAAAATAAATCAAAGAAAAAGATTGTAGAAAATAAAATAAACAAAAAAGAACATAGGATTTTATAGTGGTTAGCCCAACAATGGCTACATCCACTTTCAATAGTCATTCTCTTTTATTAATTCTTAATAGAATACATAATATTCAAGTAGTAGCAACTTTTATAATTTAGTCTCATCTCCAAAATAGAAAAATCCACCAAAATGGTTAACTTCTAAGTTAGCAAATACATGCCAAAAAGAAGTCAGTTACAAAAAATTCATCTATTTTGAGTGTGAAAGAAACTAATGTTATAATTAGAATATTTGGGTTTCACTGAACCAAACAGAATCTGTGGGCAACTTGTATGAAGTATATATTGTTATTGCATATTGTGAAGTTGAAATCCCTTCCAATTAATGTTTGTTTCCTTTAGTTAAAGAATTTGTTGGAGCCTCAATTATTGAGTTCACTAGGGTTAATAACTTTACGAATTCCCTTTTCACAACCTTGAAATAGTATAATATGTTAATTGATACAACTGTCAATTAATGATAAACACTTAACTAGTATTTCTTAGCAAACCTACGATTTCAAATTCATCGAAAAATAATCTCTTAGGATCGTAGTTTGTATGTAATACCTAGGATTCACCATTCCTATGAGGCCCTTCATAGATAAAATTATCCAACCTCTTGGAATACTTTATCTAATATGACGCTTAGAATATTTTATAGCCCAAGCCTATAAATGGGTGTTTGTTGAGGTGACAGTGACCTTAGACATTAACAAAAATATAAATATTAAAATGAGTAGTCTATGTGTTATATATTTCATTTATATATATGTTTCTAACACTTGTTTATAATGTCAAGAACTTAATTATATAATTAGGGATTGTTCATTTATTCTTAAGGTATTAACCAAACTAATTAAAGAAACTCTAATCCTTTGTGGTCATGATTGGTTGGACATAATAACCAAGACTGATACTAGGGTCAAGCACAATGATCCACCTCCTAGAACATCCTCTATAATTTTCATTATTAGAATATGCTACGTAGCCATTAAGACATAATTTTATCCACACACTATTGTACTAGCGTGACTACTAATGCTAATAGTTTTTTCAATAGTGAACTATCCTTTATGTAGCTCAATGCACCATGCACACAACACAAAAATCATGTCATTGTAACATTGCACAAAATTTATACATTTCCATAGAGAAGCAATGGACGGGTGGGAGAAGCAGGAGTATGGGTGGGAGAAGTAGAATTTTGAATCTTTGAGCAATGGCGTAAACCATGGTGGAGCAGGCTCTGAGGATTTGCATGTGGAATCAGTGCATGTAATGAGTGGTAAGCAAGGTAAGGAGGAGTCAGAGGAGACTGACCCTAGAAAAAAGATTCAGGTGGACCCAGGGGGAAGATTCCTAATGCTCATGAAAATCTTGTTGGGAGCACTAAAGGACAGGAGGTTGAAAAAACCCAAAATGTTGTGGGAACTGCTAGTGGGGAAGGTATTAAACTAAAACCATGGGCATCTCTCTTTGGAGTGAAACCTAATGGTAAATAAGGGTTTCCCCCAGTCAGCAACATTTCTGATCTAACAAAGGGTAAGTTTTCCATTTTTGTCCCTAATTCAGTTATTGATCACAATATTTCTCTAATGGATAGAGCACTGGTAGGAAAATTTATGGGCCCTAGACCAAACATTGAAGTTGTTAGGGATTTGGTTAAAAGGAAGTAGAGAACTAATGTCCAAGTTCTTGTTTCTGCACTCCCTAAAGGCTACTTTTCTTTTGAGTTTACCTATAAGGAGGATATCTTGGCAATGAGGAGCGGTGGTCCTTGGGTTATAGACAGGCCCTCTGTGGCTCTTTAATGGACCACAAATTTGGATCTTTTAGATTCCATTTTTTATAATGTCTCAATTTTGAAAAGATTCCCTAGCCTTCCATTGGAATATTGGAATGAGGGTGTCTTTAGTGGCCTAAGTAACTCTTTTGGAGAACTTCTATCAATATATTCAATGACGGTGGCTAGGAGAAGGTTAGTGTTTGCAAGAATCTATGTGGGGGTGTCCTAGAATGCTGACCTATTGTCATCAATTGAAATACAATCAAAGTTGGGTACTTGGGTTACGGCTATTGAGTTTGAATCAATTCCTTTTGCTTGCTTTAAATGCAGAAAATTAGGACATTGGAAAAAAAAAATGTCTGCTTAATGTCAGTAATGTAAAAGAAAAGCCCCAACTTGAACCGATGAAATTTTGGAAAAAGAAGTCTGAAGGGGATGGAAATGAGAATAAAGAAAAACATAAAGGAGATATTGAGAGTAAGATGTCAAAGGAACATGTGAAAGTCCCTAAAAATAAAGTTGAAGTAGAGATTCAGGTGGATTTGGAGTTTCAGGAGCCACCAAGCAATAAGCCAGAGAATGAAAATGGTGAGAAGGAGTATAGTGAGATTGGCTTGGAAGACATTCCAAGCTAGGGCTCAATGATCAAGGAAGGTAATCTGACGTTGGATATTTGGGTTCCCATCATGCCCTCGACATTTGGAGGTAGAGGCCTATCTAGCTAGGAGTTATTTTAGGATACATAATCAATAGATTTTCAACAAATTGTTAAGGATACCTTCAAGGAATTGAGCTAGACATTGGAGAACTGGAGTGAGAATATGTCCTAGTTTAATAACAAACTGATGGATACCCTTCCACCAGATCAAAAAGGGGTTTTAGATAGGGACTGGGAGTCAGAAAAAGAAAATGAAGTTCAAGAAGATACTGATAGAGAAGATGTCAATTCTCATTCCAGTAAGAAGAAGAAAAATATTAAGCATAATACTCCGTCAAGGATCTCTACCAGAACTAGAGCTAAGGAATATTGTGGTAATACAAAGAGTAGTCAAGGGAGAAGATCTACAAGATGGTATAGGGAGCAAGGAAGCTTTTAGGATATAGTGGATGGTATTCAGAAAACCATTCTTGAGATTTGTAAAATCTAGTCCCTTGGTAAAATATGAAGATTATGTCATGGAACATAAGGGGGTTGAATAGCCTCCATAAGCCAAATGTCTCTCACAATTTTGTTAGGGACCATAAACCTAATATTTTACATTTCCAGGATTCGAAAATGCCTAAAGAGAAAGTGAAAAGGATTAAGATGTTTAAGTTTTATGGGGTGCATGGTAATAGCTCTAAAGGTGCTTTAGGGGGGATTGTTACCTTTTGGAATTTGAACCTTATTAAAGGTGAACCACTGTTTGGAAGCACCAATCATGTGGCAACTAGATTTACCCATATCAGAGATAATATTTGTTGGATCTAGTCTAACATCTACGCCCCAAATGGGAAAGGGGCTAGAAAAACCTTTTGGCAAGATCTATTTGTCTTCCAAAGGAAATTCATTAATGAAAATTGGGTGGTTATGGGAGACTGCAATACCCCTCTTCAGAAAAATGAGAAGTTCAGAGGATCCCAGGTGAATCTAGAAAGTAGATGGATCTTATGGATTTCATTAATAATTAGGCTCTGATTGATTTGAAGCTACAAGGAGCCTCATTTACCTAGTCTAATCAAAGAACTAGTAAGGATTTGATTCAAGTTAGATTAGACAGAACTTTAGTTCCTGATCAATGGTTTTTAAATTATTTTTGTTCCTTAAAGGATCTTTCTAGGGTGGGCTCAGATCATTATCCTATAAGTTTTGTGGTGGACCCTATCTTGGCTAAAAGGAATTTCCCTTTTAGATTTGAATGTATGTGGCTTTCCCACCTTCAACTCCTTGAGGAGGTGAGGAAATGGTGGAATATCTCTGTTCCTGGGACATAAGGATGATGAGGGCTACAAATAGAGTTACTTACATTGAGTACAATGGTAGTTGTTTTGAGAAGGATGATGACATAAGGAGACAAGCTATCCTTTTTTAATTAATCTTCTTTCGGTGAGTGATGGGGTAAATCATGGAATGCAAGATTATCTTTTAGAGGCCATCCCTAAACTTGTTAAGGAGGAAGATAATAAGATGCTTACTACTATTCCGTCTGGGGAAGAAATTAAGAGAGCCGTCTTCTCTTTTGAAGGTAACAAGGCTCAGGGACCTGATGGGTTTCCACTGTTCTTCTTTCAGTGGTTCTAGGAGATTGTTGAAGAGGATGTGGTTAATGTTAAAGAGTTCTTTGGATCAAGAAGCCTCCTAAAGGAACTAAATGCTACTCTCTTGGTCCTCATCCCAAAGCGCCAAGGAGCTGAGGACTTTGAAGCTTTCAAGTCTATAAGCCTTTGCAATTCCTTTTATAAAATAATATCAAATTTTTTAACCACTAGGATTCTGACTATTCTACCTTCCCTGATTTCTCCTCAGCAGAATGGCTTCGTTCTTGGAAGGCAGATCCTTGACTCAATCGTTACTATCCATGAAAATGTCCATTCTCTCATTAAATCTAAGACTAAAGGATTTTTTCTCAAATTGTACATCTTGAAAGCCTATGACTGTGTTGACTAGGAATTCTTACTCAAAATCATGAGGGTGTTTGGCTTTAGGAATAGAGTCCTGCAGCTAGTTGGTCAACTCATTTCTTCAGCCTCCATAACTATCTTGGTGAACGGATCTCCTTCACATTTCTTTAAGAATTCAAGGGGTTTGAGACAAGGAGACCCCATTTCCCCTATTTTATTTACTATTATGGTGGAATTCCTTGGGAGGAACTTGAAAATAATAGTTGATCAGGGATCCTTAATGGGATTGAGGCCTTCTTCTAGTAATTTGGTCTGCTCTCAAAAATAATTTGTTGATGATACCATTTTGATGGGAAGATCAATAGTGGCAAAAGCTAGGAATTAAAAAAAAGTCCTATCGATTATGAGAGGGCATCTGGACAGATGGTTAATGGACAAAAAGTCTCTTTATTCTTCTTCAACACTCTGAAGCCTAGGCAGAACAAAATTTCTAGAATTCTTGGATGTATAGTGGAATCTCTTCCATCTATCTACCTTGGCCTACCCTTGGGTCTTAAGCCTCCTAAGTCCTTTTGGAACTCTTTGGTAGATAGGTTCAGTAAAAAGCTTGCTGGATGGAAATGAGCTCTCCTTAGCCAAGCTGGAAAAATTCAGCATCTCAAAGCTACTCTACAGAACCTCCCAATCTATGCCTTAAGTCTCTTTAAAATCCCTTCCAAATATGTGTATGCAATTGAGAAAATCCAAAAACGGTTCCTTTGGTCAGGTGTAGAAGAAAGAAAAAGAATGCCTCTTATTAGCTGGGATCATGTTTGTAGACCAAAAAAATTGGGAGGTTTAGGTCTTAGAAAGATTAGAATGATGAATAGGGCTCTCCTTTCTAAAAAATTATGGAGAGTTTTCTAGTCTAATGGGGAATGGAATAGTATTTTAAGGAGAAAATATATGGAAAATTTTGGATCCCTTAAGACTTTACTTGAATCTCCAAATTTTCCCCGTGACTCGGTTCTCTGTAATGATATGATTAGAGGGAGAAAAATTATGGACTTGGGAGTTGGATGGAGCATAAGAAATGGAAGACAAGCTAAGTTTTTGGAAGATAGATGGTTAATGAAGAAACCCTTAATTTCATATGAAAGCTTCAATGGATGGGCCGATATCTGCAAAGTAATTTTTGGGATTTATGTTGTGGACTACTGGAGAAATGGGGGATTGGTGAATTTTTTCCATATCAATTTGGACCTTGCACCAATCCAATCATCTTTGATGACTGTCAGAATGGGGTCAATTCAGCACGATGATCTTTTAGTTTGGATGGCTAACCCTTCGGGTGGCTACTCGGTCTCCTCAGCTATCTCTTTACTATCTCTCTCTGCTGGCCTTCCTCCCTTTTGGGCTAAATCTTGGTTTAAACACCTGACTCCTAAGGTTAACATATTCTTCTAGATTCTTCTACAAAATAAAGTGCTCACAGTGGGTAATATCTATAAGCGTGGCTTCCAGATCCTGAATCAATGTTACTTGTGTAAGGAAGAAGCATAAACTATGAACCATTTGTTCCTTCACTATCTGTATGCAAATTCTATTTGGGGAAGATTTAACTCTCTGGAACGTCTCGTGGGTATTTCCTAGCTCTATTGAAGATCATTTTATTTAGTGGAATGCTCCTTCTTTAAATCTGACTATCCACAGATTATGGTCTTTTACTTTCCCTTATATTGCCTGGGGAGTGTGGAAGGAGCAAAATAATAGAATCTTTAGGGACAAGGAAGCTCTGAAGAATATTGTATTTGAGAAACATACAAACTTATCATGGAAAACATCAACAATATCCCATATCATGAGAATAAGATGGAGGCTGTGATTTGTTCTAACTATGACCTCAAGATGGAAAAAGATTGGAATATTAAAAATGATGTTTCAAAGGCTCCAAGACCAGTGAAAAAGAACTATGACGATTTTTATTGGAGTCATCCCCCTAGGGGTTGGATAAAAGCTAATTTTGATGGTACAGCTAAGGGAAATCCCAGGCTGATAGGGAGTGGAGGAGTAATAAGACATTATAATGGAAATTTTGTTTCGATGATGCCTATCTCCTTGGGCGAATAGTCTAATCATTTATCAAAAGTCATTGGTGCTTTCCAAGTTATTGACCTTACAAAGAAAATGAATTTTAAAAATATATGGATAGATGGTGATTCCAAAAATATTATTGAATGTCTCCTAGGTAAGTCCCCCCCTCATGGACCATCAAATGTTGGGTAGAAGAAGCTATTTCTATTTTATCCAACTTTGATAAGGTTAGAATATCCCATGCCTTTAGGGAAACAAATAGGGTTGCTGACTATTTTTCTAATGAGGGGGTCAAACAAAATGGAAAGCTGACATGGCAAGATTTTAACAACTTGGGAGTTGATGTTAGAGCCTTGATTGATTATGATATCACTCATGTGAGAGTTGCCACATTTAATGATGCTTAAGGATAATAAAACCAAGTACTGGGTCATCATTTGATACGATGGTGGCACTGTAATTACTTCTACTACCTGTTAGGGTTGGTATGTTTGTGGGTGCCTTGGTTCTATTGTTGGCTCTTTGGTGTAGTCATTTACTCTGCATGCAATAGGGAAAGGTTACTGCAACAATGGGGGGAAGCATAAAGAGGGTTGAGTCATTAAGCTATGAGAAACACAAGAACAATTCAAAGGTTTGGATGCACATAAAGAGGGAAGGGATGGAGCCATTCATTGAAAAGCTCCATGGTCCTGACCCAAAAGTTATTGAGTATTTTGCTAAACATTGGAAGAAAGGTGGGATAATTCTCTCAGGAAGGAAGGTTAAGGTTGATGAGCACCTTATTGGGGAAATCATTGGACTTTCGATTGAAGGAGTGAAGTTATTTCGAGATAGAAAGTTCTCGGCTGAAGCTGTTATCAGAATTTCCCAAAATAGATGAGGAAAGGAAGGAGCTGGTCAAAAATTCTAGCAGTTATTTTGATATTATGATTGTCTAGAAGGTTTGGCAAGAGGTGCTTAGAATTCTCATGGAGTACATTACTCTGGATGGCAGATTTACCAGAGTTTACAACTACATTTTTTCCCTCCTCAATCATTTTCGACACAAGGTAAGGATTTCCTTTCCTCACTACATGTTTTTCTCCTTGAAAAATAGTATTGAAGAACATAGAAAAATCCCTAGGAAGAATCTAGTCCTACACACTGGTTTTATTTGGCTTATTCACGAGCATTATAAAAATATGCCTATTGTGTCTAACCCCTTAATGGCTTCGGCCTTAGAGGGATATGATATTGTGATAAGTTCGTCAAAGGAAAAAGATGATGAGGACTCTGAGTGGGAAGAGGAAAATTTTCCCTCCCACAAAAAGATAAACAAGAAAACCCTTTAGAGAAAACCCTTGAACAAGAAAGATTCCTTTGTGAAAACCCCTATTGGAACTTTTCAAGTGGCAAAAATTAAAAAAGAAGGATCCCCCATGAAAAAGTTGGTTTCTTATTCTGAGGATTCTCTAGAGGATAACTCATATGCTCCTAAATCCTCTGAGGAGTCTGATACCTCTTACCTTGCCTCTAATAGAGAGAATAGACCTAGATTCCCTAGAGAAATCAATCCTGAAGACCACTACTTCAAGCTGGACTAGGAATATCCTGATGACATTCTGACAATTTCTAGAAATGGGGTTGTTGACTACTTCAGGATTATGAAGTGGGTTTTTAATGAGATAAATGACCTCAACTTGAAAAACAAGGTTGTCACAAGCAAACTGGATGTGATGGAAGCTAAGGGATTACCCAAAGTACTACTAGGGTTTTGTGGACTGAGGAAGAGAAGAGGTCAATGGCCGAATTCCTTCAAAGAACTGTTGAGCTCACAGACAAGATGAAGAAGGATAATGAGAATAAGGTTAAGCATCTAGAAGGGGAAACTAGTAAAATCAGGGAAACTATGTAAACCATAATGGAGCATAGCCATAGAGTTGTGAAACAAAATGCTACTATCTTGGGCACTGTGGTGGAGAAGCTAGAAAATATCCATCAGGGGTCATTGTTTGTGGATTTGGAAGCTGATAAGGATAAAAGAAAGAAAGACGATTTCCCTACGAAAAGGACTAGAGCCAACCTAAAGAGAAAAGTGTATTCTTCACCTCAGGAGATCTAGGATTTGGAAAAGGTGACCTAGGAGATGTGCAACCTTGAAGTTGAGGTTGCTGAAACTTTAAAGTACTTAGCTTAGCTTTGGTTGTGTTTGGTTCTAGCATTTTGCTAGCTTTTTGCCGATCCTTGGCTGCTAGCTGTTGTCCTTTATTACTTTTCTTTTTGTGTTGCAACTTTCCTTATTTGTGTACTTTGATGGCATATCTCTTTCATGCTTGTAAAATCTGTGGTTTCGGGTTCCTGTAAAACTCATTTTTTCCTTTATCAAAAACATTGCGCAAAATTTTAGTATGCCACATAGTACTTAATGTTGTAATGCTAGATTTTTTCTTTTTACAACCAACATTTATCATGGAAAATGCAATGCATATTGCAAAAACATGCATCATTACCAAATGAAAGACCAAATAAAACCAAACACACATGGAGGATACATGTTGACATCATGTAAAGGAAAGTAGAGAATGTAAAAAAATGTGTCAACAAGGAGAATATGTCCTAATAAGATACACCCTATGTTGTGGAAGCTTCGTAAGATGTTAATGGTGTCAATACACATGATTCTTAAGAGAGGTGGAATCCTCATGACTTCCTCCCCTCTAGGTGCTTTATGTGAAAGTGATGGGAACATACCTTCAAAAGGGTGTGTGAGGTAAATAATGCTTTAAAATTCTAAGAATAACCAATTAATTAGAAGTATAAACATCCACTTAATAGATAATTAATCATCTCCTAAGAATTCCCATTTGCTAAGGCACATAATCAAAAGATAAAATGATTTTAAGTTTTTTCTAACCTTTTAACTCAAATGATTTTATTATGTGCAAGAAGACATGTCAAATCAAATGAGAGACAAAGAGATTACATATTAATATTTTTATTTTTGAAATATATTATTTAGCACCAAATTTACAATTAATATGCACATTTATATTTTTCAATTTTTGTTTCAAAATTTTAAAATAATGTTCTAAATGTTATATAGAAATGATAATGTAGTTTCAAAATGATCAATACATATATATATATATTTAAATAATTCTTATCATATCTTATATTTTAATTATTAATATAATTATATTATACATATATACACAATATACACATAGGTACATACACACACAATCATACATATATACAAATGTATGTATATAAATGTATATATATGTAAATATGTATATATATACATATATATAAATATATGTGTGTGTGTGTGTGTGTGTGTGTGTGTGTGTGTGTGTGTGTGTGTGTGTGCATATACATATATATGTATCTATGTATAATGTATGTATATATACATATATAGATATATACATACATATATACATACATATACATATACATATACATATACATACATACATATATATACAAAATAGTTGTTTAATATTGGAGATGTAGTCTTGGATTTGGTCAAAAAATTTAGGATCAAGATTCATCAAATCATTATAAATATCATATCCCCTAATCTTATCATTTTTATCATACAATTTCTCAAAAGTCTACCAAGCCTCTTTAGGTTTTTTGAATGATTCAACATAAAATTGTAAATAAAATGGGACTAATGAACTTGCACATGATACAAGTTTTTATCACAATTAATATTCCATTTTTTAATTATTTAGAATTAGTAGGTTGGGGAATGGTTTCCTTTAGATATCCAAGATAATTCCATACTAATTTTCTCCAAGAAGCATAATTATATGGAGTGAGGAGTTTAATTTGAGATTTCTCCATTACAAGAACACACAACACACAAAATACAGTAATCAACAACTACAAGATTAGCCTAAAAATTACTCAATCAGGAACCACCCTACAATATATGATTTGAAACTTTACACTTAGTGCAATTACAAGTGTCACTTACCAAAAATGGCAAAGTGGACTTGATATTAGTGTTTATATCTATGCCAAATTTGGCCAAAAGCTCAAAGTAACTTTTTGACATAGAATTGGATCAACTTGATCACAAGACTTGCAAAGTAAACAAGAATACCCAAAAATGTTATGATAGGAGTAAGAATGGAACACCAAAAGATCCCAAAATGAGAATGGCTCAACAAAACCTATGAGAATCAATAATTTATTTTTAAAAAATAGACATGAAAATCAAAAACTAATCAAACCATTATGAATAATAGAAAATTTTACCCCAAATAAAAAAAATTCTCAAGAAAAGGAGTTTGGATAGCCGAGTTGTGAGCCTTCAAAGTTGGATTGTCAAAATAAAACTACCAACAAAGAGGGGGGAAATATTTAAGGGGTGTTTATGTAATGTTGACATTAGAAATTTGTTGTCTTAAATTTGATGGTCCACTATCCATCAGACAAAATATACCCTAAATTGCTCAAATATTCCTCTAGATGGAATATGCTTCACAATATTCTTTCATCGATGTCAGTAAACAAAATCTTTGTGATGCTCTGGTATATTTGTATTATAGATGGTTCTAATAGGTGGTTGGTAGTAGGGGTTGCGCCTATGGGTCTAGAAGTGACTCATGACATTCTTTGATAAGGCCACGTGGCCTACCCTAGTGGGTCATACCCTACCATGGGTATGTGGTACCTTGGAAAAATAGGCTACATCTTGTAATAGATTATACATAGAAATTCCCCCTTTTTTTGATTTAATTTTTTTCAAAATCCATTAAAACAAAAAAAAACATTCAAAATTATTTTCACGTACACTTGTTGACTATACCAGATGATCTATTTGGTTGATCATGGGGTTTTTGGGCCTCTCAAACATAATGGAAGGGTCAAATTTGACCTAAATTGCTCCAAAATTGTAGCTACCTCCTAAATCTAGCAACCACTCTTCATCATCAAACCCTCATATGTTCGATTTAGACAAAAGAAAAGGAAAAATTGACTTTCTCAAACCTTTTGAACTCAATAGTAAACTCAAATTTGCACCAACAAGCATCAATTTTAACTTGCAATACAAATCCACAAAGAAGAAATCCCCAAATTTGGTATTTTTTTAAATATTTTTTTATTCTCTAGATCACCATTCGATGCAAGAGAAAAACATACTCAACTTTTGAAGATCCACCAAGATTTTCAACCTATATCTCTCAATAAATACTAACAAGAAACAATCCCACAAGCTTAGATACCATGTAATATTTGGTATAGAATACTCTACACCACGCAAGATTTGGTTGAAGATTATAGCCACCTAAGATCTAGGAACTTGATGAAAGCACAAGAGAGATCAAATATGAGAGAATAATTATATTCTATCCAAGGATATGAATTATATATTATGATGTGATACAAGAGTATCCAATGGTGTAGGGGCAATCTTGCATCACCCAAAAAAATATTTTCCTTATTTGATTTGATTTTATTTTTTTGAGTGCCATGATGGAATTTAAGGGGTGTAAAGAGTCAGAAGTTAGAATAGGTAAAAAATGGTTACTTAATATTTTTAGTAAGTCAACTTAAATGGGCTCATATAGACCAAAATATTTACCTTAAAGAGTATAATTGAAATATGTATCTAATGGAAAAAGAATCATCTCAACCTCCCATATTGTTTGGAAAATATTGAAGTTTTTGTCTTGAGAAAGTTGTCCAATAAAATTTCAAAATCATGTTTGGAAACATTAAAAACCTTGAAATAACTCAAAAAAGGGATCAAATTTTCTTTAGACAATTTCAAAATTTTCTATCTCGTCGAGATATTTCAAATGATATGTTATAATAGCCAACTAGACATAGATCAAAAGTTGTGGCTTTGGGAAGGTTTTTTTTACCATAAGTGAATTTCAATATAATATCTTCTTAGCTGGGAAATATAATTGGCTAGAATTTTGGGCACCCAAAAAAAGGGGAAAATCACACCCTCCAAAACATTCTAGGGTAGCTATTAGTGCAAAATAAAAGGGGTTAATGGAGGTTATAGGTGGTGGCTCTATTAGTGCATATTGTGGCTCTAAATAATAGATAATATTTATAGAGTTGATTTGGTTGTAATGAATCAATCCCATGTGGCTATAGTATTGTAATTTATGAATCTATAATTTTATTTTCTAAAAGCAATTGAAAGTGGGGTTTTTCTTATCCTATAATTTATGTGTTGATATCTATGGTTGTGTTTTGTGGGTTTTGGGTGGAGAATCCCTCATCAAGTGGTATTAGATCAAGTTTTCCCAAGTGTGTAAACAAATCATTAAGCATGAGGAAGTTTTCACCAAGACTTGTGGTTGTGATTTCTGAAAAAAGTGATTAGAATTCCTCCATGAAGAAACAATGGTGGTGGAAGAAATATTGTTGTACCAGAAGAGAGTTTCAGATCCCTATAGAGACAAGTTCAACCACTACAATAGGAGTTGTGTAGAGGGTTTGAACTAAGAATAGGAGATGAAAGTGAGGAGGAAGCTAAAAATGAAGAATATTTTGAAGAAGAATAAGATGTAGTAGATCCCAAGCAAGTTAGATTATTTAATGCCATCTCCAAGATTGGAAAAAGGCCAAAGACTGATGTTTCCATATTTTTTGAAAATCTTAATGGAGAAGATTTGATTCATTGGATAAATGATATGGAGGAGTAGTTTGAGTATGAGGAAGTGGAATATCCTAAAAGAGTCAATTTACAAAGACCAAGCTAAGGGGTCATGCAAATATTTGGTTGAAAGAGGTATAGTTAGAAAGAAATTGAAGGGAAAAAGAGAAAATAACAAGATGAGACTAGATGATGGAAAAATTAAAAGGAATTTCATTCTTGTGGACTATGAGCTATATTTTTTTAAGAATATGTAAGGTTTGAAACAAGCAATAACATATTTCAAGGAGTATATAGAAGAATTCTACCAAGTCCTGATTAGAACAGACCATTTCGAGGCCAACAAGAAGAAATTTTTTCATTACATAAATGTGTTGAAACTGAGTATTCAAGAATATTTGAATCTTGTAACAACTTCTACCATTGAAGATGCATATCAATTTGGTTTGAAGGTAGAAGAAAATTTTATCAAAAGGTTTTAAAGCAAGCAAAGAGGTGGAGGTTGTGATGGAAAGACTAGTGGATAGTCACATGGAGACTAAAGTGAAGATCAAAAGAAGTGTGTAGGATCTAGTAGTAGTTAGAACCATAAAGGAGATAACACCTATCATCCTTGTGATCAAAATAATGGATACCAAAGAGGAAGAGGAAGATTTAGACAAGGATAGAAAAGAGGAGGCTTTCATGGAACTTCTTATTGGTGTCAATTAAAAGGGTTGAGTGGAGGTGGATTCATTAGTGTAAATTGTGGCTTTGAATAATAGATTTTCTTTACAAAGTTAATTTTTGGTAATGAATCAAGTCCATGTGGTTGTTGGATTGTAATTTCTAAATTTTTAATTTCATTTTATAAAACTAATTGAAAGTCAATTTTTTTCTATCTTGCTTTCTTTTGTTATTTGTTGTCATGTTTTGTGTGGGTTTTAGGTTATGTATCCCTCATCAATTACTATTAGAGTGATTTTTTCCTAAGTGTGTAAATAGATTATTGAATGTGAGTCAATTTGCGCTAGGACCTATGGTCAAATGTGATTTTTAAGAGAAGTAATAAAAAAGACTCCACAAAGAAACCACAGTGGTGGAAGAAATATTGTTGTACTAAAGATGGTTTTAGATCCTTGTAGAGACAAGTTCAAGAACTCCAAGAGGAGTTGTGTAGAGGATGGGAGCTAAGAAGAGGAGATGAAAGTGAAGATGAAGCTAAAAATGAAAAATTGTTCAATGAAGAATAAGATTTCATAGATCTTAAGAAATTCAAATTATTTAAGGCCATCTCCTAGATTGGAAAAATGCTAAAGATCAATGTTTCTACACTTTCTCTAAATATTAACCCAAAATAGTTGATTGATTAGATCAACAATAAGGATGAGTACTTTGAGTAAGGGGAGATAGAAGATCCTAAGAGGGTTAAATTAACAAAGACCAAGCTAAAGGATCATGTTGGTATTTGGTGGATAGAGGTATAGTTACAAAGAAATCAAAGATGAAAAGAGAAAAAAACAAGTGGGACCAAATGGTGGAAAAATAAAAAATACAGTTCATTTCTTTGGACTATGAGCTAGATTTGTTGAAGAGGATGCAAGGGTTGAAACAAGTGGGAAAATATGTCAAGAATTATACAAAATAATTATGATGATTCTTTATTATAATAGGAAATTCTAAGGCCAACAAGGAGAAAGTTGTTTGTTACACAAATGGGTTGAAGTTGAGTATTCAAGAAGAGTTGAGTCTTGTAAGAATGTTTACCATTAAAGATGCATTCCAATTTTCATTGAAGGTAGAAGAAAAGTTGAACAAAAGGTTTGAAATAAAGAAAGGAGGTGGAGGTCATGGTGGAAAGACTAGTGGTTGGTCATATGGAGGTTGAAGCGAAGATCAAAATAAGGGTGAAGGATCTAGTAGCAACCAAAACTAGAAAGGAGATAACACCTACCACCCTCATGATCAAAATAATGGAGACCAAAGATGAAGAAGAAGATCTAGATGAGTAACAAGAAGAGTAGGATTCCATGGAAATTGTTTCTAGTGTGGAGAAGAAGGGCTAGAGCATTTGAGTGTACTCAACATCAAGGCACAAAAAATATAAGATCTAAGAGTAATGAATGAGTTGCACATGTAGATGCATATGTTGACTCTTCACATTCTAAATATTCAAAAAGAGGGGATGTTCTTTTTACCAGAAGAGCCTTGCTAAATGAGGAGAAAGAAACAACTCAAAGGAAGAATTTGTTTCGCACAAGATGTAATTGTGAAGGAAAAGTTTATAATGTGATTATTGATGGAGGTAGTACTGATAACCTTGTTTCAAAAAAGATGGTTAGTAAGTTATAGTTGGAGAGGAGAATACATTTTAATCCATACTAGATTTCTTGGTTATAGAACCATAAAGCTTAGGTCAATGAACAATTTTTTGGTAAAGTTCAAGATTAGAAATTATCATGATGAAGAATTGTGTGATATTATGCCTATGGATCTTTGTCATATGTTGTTAGAGAGGCCATGGAAATTTGATTAGTGTGAAGTACATGATGGAAATTCCAACACCTATTATTTGAAAAAGGATGGAATTCATCATATGTTGAAGCCCCTGAAAGAGGTAGAGGAAAAGGTATGCAATAATTCCCAAATCTGTTTAGTTGATGGAAGAATTTTTTTAGAAGGTATGAAGTATGAACATATGTGTTATAATTTGATTCCTAGAGTTGATAGAGGAGATGATAAATATATTCCTCTAGAGGTTTTAGATTTATTGAAAGAGTTTCAATATATTTTATTTTATAATGTACATGAGGGTTTTTCTCTAGTGAGAAAAATAGTCATCATATGGACCTAATTCTTAGAGGTAGTTTTCCAAATAAGGTAGCTCATTGAATGACTCCAACAAAGAATGAAGAGTTGAATAGAAAAGTGTAAGAGCTATTATAGAATGGATTGATTTGAACAAGAGATTTTGATTCCATGTGTGGTACCTAGATTACAACAACCAAAAAAATATGGATAATGGAGGATGTGTACAGACTCTTGATCCATCAACACAATTACTATCAAGTATAGATTTCCATTTCCAAGGATGGATGACATTATGGATTTTTTAAGCAGAGTTGATTAGTTCACAAAGCTATATTTTACGAGTAATTTTCACCAGATCTAGATTAGAGAAGGATATGAATGGAAGAAAACCTTCAAAACCAAGGAGGGCTTGTATGAGTGGTTAGTCATACCGTTTTCAGCTAACTAATGCATTGAGCACATTTATGCAGCTTATAAATGAGGTATTGAAAGAATATTTAGGAAAATTTGTTATTTTTTATTTGGATGGTATTTTGATTTTCAACAAGACATTAGAGGATCACTTGATGCATTTTTGAAGATTTTTTAAGAAAGTAAGGGAGGAGAAGTTGTTGATTAATTTGAAGAAATATAGTTTTGTGAAGAAAGAGTTGGTGTATCTAGGATTTTTATCATAGTTGAGTGTATTAAAATTGATTTAGAAAAGTGAGGGCTATAATTCAATGGCCTACACCAAGGAGTGTTACAATCAAAAGATCATTCAATGGTTTAGCAATTTTTTTACAAAAAGAAATAATAATAATTTTAGTAGTATTTGTGCACCCATAATTCAAACAAAGAGAGTGGCTATAAAGGAGTTTAAGTGGACTACATGAGTAGCCAAGAGTTTTGATATGTTGAAGAAGAAATTCACAAAGGAGCCTATTTTGGAACTTCTAGAATTCAACAAGGTCTTTTAGGTAGATTGTGATGCTTGTGGCAATGCTATAAGAGCTATTTTGAGTCAATAAGATAAGCCCATTTCCTATTTCAATAAGTTAAATGATTCTAAAAGGAAATATTACTTCCATGATCAATATTTTTATGCTATAGTTCAAGCTTTGAAGAAATTGAGACACTATTTATTTCCATTTTTTTTATATATTGATCATCAAGATTTGCAATACCTAAATAGTCAAGGAAAGTTATATCAAAGGAACTTAAATTGGGTTGGGTTTTTGCATAGTTATAATTTTGTTTTGAAGCATAGGAGTGGAAGGTTGAACAAATTTTTGGATGCCTTAAGTAGAAGGAATTTTTTGATAGAGATGATAATAGAAGTTGTTGGGTTAATTGAACTCAAGAGTTTGTATCTTGAAGGTCCAGACTTTGGAAAAGCTTGGAAGGCTTGTTTGGAACCTATTATTTTAGCTAGGAAAAAATGACCTTGGATTTATTAATCCAAGATGAGATGTTGTCTAAAGGAAGATAGTTGTGAATTCCAAGGATTTATATGAGAGAGAACCTAATCAAGTAGAATCATGGTGGAGGATTGACTGGACATTTTGGTCAAGACAAGACCACTACTCTTATTAGTGAGAATTATTACTAGCCAAAACTACAACAAAATGCTAGGAAGTATGTACAATGTTGCAGAGTATGCCAAATGGATAAAGGGGTAAGTTAGAATATTGAGCTATATAAGTCATTATGTATACTAAAGAGTCCATGGAAAGATATTAGCATGGATTTTGTTCTTGGCTTACCAAGGACACATAGAGGATATGACTCAATATTTTTGGTGGTTGACTAATTTTAAAAGAGAGCACATTTTATTCCATGTCATAAGACCAATGCTGATATTCATATTGTAAAAAAAGAATTCAGAGAGGTGGTATGACTACATGGTCTACCAAAGAGTATAGTTTCAGATAGAGATACAAAATTTAATGGTTATTTTTGGAGAACATTACAAAAGAAGTTTAAGAAAGATTTGAAGTTTAGTATTGCACAGAATCCATAGATTGATGAATAGATAGAGGTGGTAAATAGTAGTTTGGGAAACCCACTAACATGCTTAGCAGGAGATAGGCCCAACGGATGGGATTTTATTATACCATGGGAAAAAATTTCTTACAATAATTTTTTCAACAAGAGTATTGGTAAATCCGCATTTAATATTGTATATGGGAGTAGTTAGAGGAATGTTTCTAAGTTGAGAAAGATGGAAAAAGGAAAAAATATTAGTGTTGAGGTAGAAGAGGGTATGTGCAGGATCATGATGAGCCAAAAAGTGGAGATATGATGGGTATGTGTTGGGTATGTGGTTGATGAATTTTTTTAATGCAAAATTGTTGAAATGAAAAGGGTTTTTAAAGGAGATTCTCAACTTTCTACCAAAATAAATTATGCTTTAATTTGAATTTAATAAATTATTATTATTCATTTTCTATTTGAATTATGACTAAAGTCCTCATTAATAGGCTGATTGAAAAACATCTATAACTTTCAATCACTATCACATTTTTGAATCCAAAACATGCATCACATTCTATGTTTCACATACTATACGACTAAAATAAAATGAATTTCATGAATTTTTGACCAAGTTAAGGTGGTTAGAAATAATATTTTTTATATTTTTTAAAAGTTGTAATAAAAAATTCATAATTAATTATTTACTTGGAAAAAAATTACAAAAAAATATGCATCACATTGGGACATGAGTCCTCTACTTAAATCTAAAATCTTATAAAAAAATATTATCATTTTATTGCACGATTAGGGTGGTCAGATAGACACCTACTTCTTATTTTTTCCGTGAAATTTAAATATTGCTACATTGAAATTTTAATTTTTCACCAAATAAAATTTAAAAAAAAAAAAAACCTAGTAGTTTAGAAATTACATTCAATTTTCTATGGATTCTATTCTTACATATTTTAAAAATAATATAGATAACTTATTCAAATTTTTATGTCAAGTTGCCTAACTCCAATTTTTCTAAATTTTTCTCCACTTAATGGCCTGATTTTTCCATGATGATCCTGCACATACCTAAGACTTTGTGGAACACCTCAATAATTTGCATGTAGAGATAAGAAATCACATCAATAAGATACATTATCAATACAATGCTAAGGTTTATCAAAAGAGGATATTTATGGAATTTTCGGTTGGAGATAAAATCATGGTTCACCCAAGAAAAGAAAGTTTCCCAATGGGAATGTATAACAAATTTAAGATGAAGAAATTTGGACCATGCAAGATCATGAAGAAGCATGATTCAGGAAATTCTTATGAGGTAGAGTTGTCGAGTAGGATACACAACTCTCCTATGTTCCATTTTTTTTATCTAACAAAGTATCGTGAATGAGATATGAAGGATGGACCAATAAAAGACTAGTGGAATATTCTAGCACCTACTTCAAAGAAGGAAGAGATAGGAGAAGTCTTTGATAGCCATGTGGGTAGAAGCACAAGAAATAGGTAGTATGAAGAATATATAGTTAAATGGAAGGGAAGGCCTATTAAAGATTCATTATGTCTGTCTAAGGTAGAGGTTGACTAGATCAAGATAGAAAACAACCCACTTTTGATTAATTTTATAAAATGAAATTAAAGATTCAAAAATTATAATCCAACAACCACATGGGATTGATTCATTACAACAAAATCAACTCTATAAAGAAAACCTATTATTTAGAGCCACAATTTGCACTAATAGAGCCACCTCATGTAACCTCTACTCAACCCTTTTATTTGACATCAATAACCACCTTAGAATGTTCTAGAAAGTGTAAATTTTCCTTTTCATTTCGTGCCAAAAGTCCAACCATTTGATTTCACAGTGGAAGATATTTTACTAAATTTCATTTTAATGGAACAACTTTCTGGAGCCATAACTTTTGACTCGAGTGTCATATTTTCTATTATAATATATTATTAGAAATCTCTGAAAGAGATCTAAAACATTGGGATCATATGAAGATCATTTTGTCCATTTTTTCCATCTTTTGTGAGGCTTCTAAGGTTTTAAAATTTGAATTTGAAGCTATATTAGAGAAATTTCTCATGATAAAAACTTTATTATCTCCCAAACTATATAGCATTAGATACATTTTTAAGTTTCACTACTTGGGGTAAATTTTTTGGGTCCATACAAGCCTGTTTAGGCTGACTTACTCAAAATAGTAAGTTACCATTTTTCACCTTTTCTGACTTTTGACTATCTTACACCCCTTAAGTGTCATCATGGGAATCAAAACAACTTATGAAAATAAGGAATTTTTTTTTTTTGGGTGATGCAAGATTGTCCCTACACAATCAGATACTCCTACATTAGACACCAAGATAATTTGACAAGTGACCTTCTCACTTTTTTGGTGCTAGAGGAAAACTAAGTTAAGAGCACAATTGAAATATTGCAATATTGGTAAAGAGGATTTACAATTGATTATGAATGTGTTATCCAAGCTTGGACCTGAGTATTTAGTGTTTTTTAGCTTTCACACCCATCAACTTTCTATGGGAGCATAATATGTTGATCCTATTTTTTATATCTTTGTAAATATCCTAATCCAAGAGGAAGCAATGTTAAATCATGTGGGTCTAATCAAGTCTTCCAAATCACAATAATTTTTGGCTAGTGAGTCTAAGGTATAGAAAGAGTCCAAGAATATCAATAAGAAGAAAAAGAAGAAAAAATAAAAAGCCACATAAAAAATTTGAATCTTCTCCCTATAAAGGGGAAACATCTAAGAAGGAGAAGCCTACATGTGTATATTGTAAGAAAACTGGGCATGATGAACATCAATTTTATTCAAAATAAAATGATGAATTGAGGGATATTATTAAGAAGAATAAAATCAATTCCCTTCATCATTAGATGTTTCTTCTTCTTCATCATCAAATTCCAATAGACATAAGGGGAAAGTACTTGTCGTAGTTACAAATACTGAGTCAAAGAGGTGGATACTTGACTTAGGAACTTCACATACTATGGCTTCATTTGAGAGTATGTTCTCTTCATTTGAGTCTTTTTCATCACCACACATCTTGATGGATAACAACATATATATGCATATTTTTGGGGAAGGGACATGGATGAAAAAGAATTTAATGATGTTCTTTGTGTGCATTCATTTTCAAACAATATCCTTTCTATCTATCGGATCCCACATGGTCAAGAAGGAAAGAGTGTCGAGTTCACACCAAATTTTGTCATAATATAAGATTCACATAATTGATATATAGTTTCATTTGGGGAGGTTGATCACTAATCTCAGGTCTACGCCCTCTCACATTTTCCTCCTAATGATTTTCAAGATGTTCACATTGAGGAATCTTGTGTGGACACTTTTGAGGAGATTTAGTATGGTCATTTTAATCTTGGTATACTTTCATATACTAAGGATCTAGTGACATGTGTTGATATTCCATCTCCTTCATCTACTTTTGTACCTCATGATGCTTGTGATTCCCTAGTTTTGGCTCCTTATGATTTAGTGCAATAGGCTATACATCATCTTGTAGAATTGGCTACTTGGGATGAGTACTTGATAGACATTGCTATTTTGTTTTGTGAGTCCTAAATTTAATATTTGGGAGACACCATTCATTAGATTCATCTTATCTTTGATGGAGATGACCCTTCTTTAGTTGTTGTGAGGGAACAATTTGACCCTCTTGTGAGGGAACACTCTTAACCATTCATGAGTGTGGATTATTTTGGGAAACATTTAGAGGAGGATCCTTTTTCTTTAGAGGAGTTATCTTTGTATTTGGACTATGTTCTACAATCATTTCTAGGAGATTTTACATTTTGGCCTTCTATAATGTGGCCCCGAATGCTTGTTTGGAGGGCGATAGTTTTCAACATCAACATTGAGACACTCGAGCATTATTCAGAGACATCACACTTCATCCTTATTCTTAACTATTCCTTTTAGGAGTGGAAGTATATCTTTCATACCATCCTAGTCTTATTTCTTCCTAAGGGGAGAAACATTGATGTTTTTGGATCATCTTTTGCATTCAATGTTGAGAATCTATAATCATTGAAGGAGACTCAACATTGAGGGGGGTTTCTTGGAATCTCATCTTGTCTCTTATGGGGTGTTTTTTTCCTCACATGAATTTTATTCTTTCTCATTAATCATTGAGAGCATATTGTTTTTATCTCTCTTTTGTAGAGGATTTTTGTCCCAATAGGTTTTCTCCTTTTCGACGTTTGTGAGATATTGTATTTGTAGATGGGTGCCTAACATGGCCTTGTAGTCGAGACCCATGTTGCATCATTGCATCATTTTTATAATAATCTACTCAATAGTTTGCACTTAAGTAGGGGTTTTTGTGTAAATAAGTGTTTTACCTATCTATTCATTAGTGGGTCTTATTTACATGTTAAGTTTACTTAGTTCCTAGTTACTTTTTATAGAAGTCTTAGTTATCTAGATAATATCTTATCATATCTTATCTACTTAGTTTTTATTTAATTCTTGTGTCCTTGGTAATATAATATTAGTTGAGTTAGTTTACTCATTGCATAATATTAAGACACTTTTCATAATCCTTTTTAATCCTATGTCTCACCTTGGCTATATAACCAGGTGATCTCATGTGTACAACATCAAATTATTCTCTTGTACCTAATCTCACTTTTTCTTTCATGAAGTTCCTAGATCATGGGTGGATATAATATTCAACCAAATCTTGCATGGTGTACAATATTCTATACCAACTCTTACACTTCTAAAGGATTTTTTAGAGACTGATCAAGAAGTACTCATTCTTAATTTCTTGTTACTTCAAACATTATTGCTTCTTATTTATACACTTACAATGAACAATATATTTCATTGTAGGCTTTCCATCCAACACTACCACTTTACAATTTTCCATTTCCTTTCACTTTTTCCAAAGAATTTGGAAAATAATTAACTCTTCAACTTCCCTAAAATTTTTATTGAATATGGCATCTTCTTCATCTATCTAGGTTGAATCAATTTGGGTGTTTATGTCTTTTTTTTTTTTTAGTGATTTAAAAAAAAATGGATTAATATTTATATCAAGATTCAACTACTACATTATTCATTTACACATTGAAAAGAAGTAATATGAATCTAATACCAACTATTAAAAATAGAGATTTTGAAATAGTTTTGGTCTATTATTAAACTAGTAGATCTAATGATATTTAATTATATCACATATATGAATAGATGTGTAGGTCAATTAATAACATTTTCTTTCAACAATCCATAATAATTAGTGCTCAGATTTTTTGGATCCATTGTGTGCAAACCTTTACATCAATGTTTTGGATCATACTTCATGGTCCATAATCAGTATGTGTAGATCTTTCATGGGACATGACTCCATGACAAAAATTTTGGACTGTGATCAAATACAATTTATATTTTTAACAATCTACTTATATTTTCAAGAAAAATATATTATGTATTTGTACCCATAGAAAGAAGGATATATCCTATTCCTTTATACTAATAATATGGAAAATACATTATCTTCTCCTCAAATTTAATGAACTATTCGTGTGATGAATTATTTTGGCTTAAAAAACACACTCTAAGATTTTTTTTTTAGTGGATCAATTTAAATCACACTAATAGGTCAGCGCTATTAGAGAAGAGAGTGTGATTTCAGATGATGCATTTAAAAAATTCAAATATCATAGTGTTTTGTTTAATCTTGGCCTAATGAATGGTGACAAACTACTTAAATTATTAGAAAATTTTAGTATATGTTTAATGAATATCATTAGGATTAGCAACATGATGAGTTGATATTTTGATTATTTTAAATGAGTTGACATACAAAAAGAATAATAAGCATTGCTAAGGTACCTCAACCAAGTGAAAAGGAAATTTGTTAAGTTTTTGATAATTATCTGGATATTTGATGTAAGAGCATCTAGGGGTACTAGCAATCTTGCATCCCCAAAAATATATATATATATTTTTTGTTCATTTTCAATAAGGGCTTAGGTGATAGAAAATAATAAACTCATTTGCAACAATGTATTTTTCCATGATGTGAAATGTAATGTAAATTTTGGTGGGAAAAGACCGTTGATAACTCAGTAAATGTAACTTGTAAAAGGACAGGTCTTTGGCCCATTTTTGGAGGAGGTAAAAATGATCCATATTTGCATGTACATGTGTCATATTGTTTCATAAAGTGGGCTGCCAAAAGAATATTGCATGTTGCTTGCATGTCTTTACATGCAAAAACCATTAGGACAAGTTGTAAGGAATCTGTAAGAGGTGTAAGTTGTGATAGCATCTCAAATATAATTGGAAAAGAATTCAGTTCCCAAGAGAGAGGATGACATGCATTGGACTTCAATTCTTATGGAAAATTTCTAATTCCCAAAATTGGGCATAGGATTCTCAAGGTGGTTTCAGTTGATTTTTTGTGAAACCATGGGTTGTTTTCTCCAACATAGTTCTTTATTTATTCATGTCTTTTCATTTTGGAGAGGGGGGCTTGTAGAAGTGAATTTTGCATATCTAGATGCTATCGGAATTACACGAGATTATTGAAGACAATTTTGTTACAGGTGTTGCATATAGGATTGAAGAGGAGCCTATGAGCTCCATGATTACGTAATTCATTTTCTGATTTGAACTTAATATATGTTGTAGATTTTCTCTTCCTATTTCTATTCTTATTATGTATTTGCACCCTTCATATGCTATGTTTTGTGAGGTTTTGTAATCAAATTTGAAAGGGAGTCTCCCCATTCATCAGTGGTATGCAAGCAGGAGTTGTCAAGTGTGCAGACAGACAAAAGTGTCGATGTGATGTAGTTTCCATGAGCCTGACCTAGTGGTGGAGTGTGTGTTGTAAAAAAATCACTAGAGGTAGTTTACAATAATATTGGTGAATATTGAAAGAGGGATTTGTGAACAAATCATCGAACGTGAGGTAGTTTACATAAGTAAAACTTGAGGATTTGAAGCTTTGTGTTCAGGCTTTGCGAGGGATTGAAAATGGAAAAGAGAAAGAACAAAAGGACCTTTTTCATTGGATGAATTTTGAGGATTCCTAGACTTGGGAAAATTAGAGAAAGAATTAAGGAGAGTGAGCAAGAAGAAATAAGAGTTGAGATGATAAAATTGCAACAAGTCAATGAATTAAGAAAAGAGGTGGAAAGGAGAAAATGAGAAAAGAGAAGAGTTGAAGGTAATTTTGATTATCCTTCTAATGATATTTTTATTGTTGGAAAGAAAGAAGATGCACCGGAGTGTCATGCAAGTGGCATAGAGGAAGAAGAAGAGAATGCGTGCGAAGAAATCCATGAACTTGAATCTAAGGTATGTTTATTGGAAGACATGAAGGATGAAATTACAGAGGTTGTATAAACAAAAAAAGAGTTGAGAGAAAAGGAGGACAATGAAAAAGAGGAAATTTATGTTGCATTAGAGCTAAGTCATTTAGAGGACACAAAGACGGTGATGTTAGTGTGTAGTGAAGGTGAAATTTTTCCAGCTGAAAGTGAAAGAGAAAAAATTGTAGTAGTTGAGGATATTATAGTTAAAAAAAAGTATGGAGTGATGTATGAGGATCCAATGTTCGATGAGGAACCTGATGAAGACAAAGAGTTTCTTGAGGAAGAGATCACAAAGATAAACAAGTTGTTCAATGCAACAATAGAGACAATAACATTCAGCAGTGAGGAAGAAGATGTTGTGACAGAAAAAGTCATCAAGGTAAAGTCAAATTTTAAAGTATGCTTTAATGAGGATAATAATGTAGAAATCTATAAAGTTGTTGCAACAATGAATTAGAAGGTAAAAGAGGAGTTTGATGAAGATATTTTTCTGAATGGAAATTTTTTGTAGGATAGAAAGGATGAATATTTTTATTGTGTTACTTTGAAATGCATGGAAAAGAGGAAGATGGAAAGGATGAATATCTTGATTATGTTACTAACATTGAATTTGCAACACTCATTATAGGAAAAGCAAGTTACATAGTTGCATGTCATGTAGAAGGAATGAAAGAAGAAAATAAAGTTGAAGATGAAATAGGTGATGAAAAGGTAAATTCAAAATTCATTGAATTTGAGAATAATTATTTTCATGTTGAAATGAATGAGTTAGTGAATTCATATGAGGTGGATCAGTTAGAGTTTGTTAGAGATGATTGGTATATATAGAATGAGTTGTTTGGTGTTGCAAAGTTAAGTGCAGGAGAAAACTAGTGGAGGTGGATGGAATATGGTGGGTTGAATCCCACAAGATTAGAGGAGGATGTGAATTACACTAGGAGGAGGTGGTCAGTTTATGGTGGAAATGATTCCACATTTAGGAGGTTGAGTGTAGAGCAGAGATCTCAGAGGAAGAGATTGCTTATTTGAGTAAGTGTTGGAAGAGGAGAAAGAAGAATCAATTGCAGGTACCAATTTTAGTGAGAAGTTTGTTGAGGATTATTTGCAATATGAAAGGGTGGTACTGCCACTCAACTCCATTTTGTGAATCCATATTCATAAAAAAAAATTCCTACCTTGACTACCTAATGCAGGAGAATCTAGGGGTACTAGCAATCTTGCATCACCAAAAATATTTTTTATTTTATTTTTTTCATTTTCAATAAGGGCTTAGGTGGTAGAAAATAATAAATTCATTTGCAACAATGTATTTTCCCATGGAGTGAAAATGTAATGGAAATTTTGGTGGGAAAAGACCCCTGGTAACTAGAGAAATGTATCTTCTAAAAGGATAGGTCTTTGGGTTTCCCACTTTTGGAGGAGGTCAAAAGGGGTCATATTTGCATGTACATGTGTCATATTTTGTCATAAAGTAGGCTTCCAAATGAATTTTGCATGTTGCCTGCATGTCTTTGCATGCAACAACCATTGTGTGAGGCTGTAAGGAATTTGTAAGAGGTGTAAGTTGTCATAGCATCTCAAATCTAATTGCAAAAGACTTAGGTGCCCAAGAGAGAGGATGACATGAATTCGACTTCAATTCTTATGGAAGATTTTTAATTCCCAAATTGTGCATAATATTCTCAAGGTGGTTTTAGTTGATTATTTTGTGAATCCATGGGTTGTTTTCTCCATCACACTTCTCTATTTATTCATGCCTTTTCATTTTCAAGAGGGAGGCTTGGAGAAGTGAAGTTTTCATACCCAAATGATGCTAGAATTGCACCAGATTGTTTAAGACAAGTTTGTTGTAGCTGTTGTACGTAGGATTGAAGAGGATCCCATGAGCTCCATGATTATGTAATTCATTTTTTATTTGAACTTAATATATGTTGTAGATTTTTTATTCCTATTTTTCTTTGTATTATGTATTTGTAGCCTTCATATGTTATATTTTGTGAGATTTTGTAATCAGATTTGAAAGGGAGAGTCTCCCTCTTCATCAATATTTTGTCATACTACTAATTTTTCTTATCCTTCATTTTATTGGTCTGGATCAAAATAACAATCAAAGCTTAAAATGGGATTATAATTTAACTTATACCTCAATGAGTGAACACTATTAGATGTGACTATGTATATATCCTTTAAGGTTTTCTGGTTTTTTTATTTCTTAAAAAAAAGTTGTAATGATAAAAATTCTTATTGAAACTTTATCTATATGTAATAATATTCAATAAAATATAAAATTAAATTAGATAATTACATGTAACTTATCTACAGTACTTTAAAAGACTTTTAGATAAAATAGTACTTCAATTATAGTTTTGCTAGGCAATAACAAGATTTTAGGAAATAAAATTGAAAATATTACCATTAGAGCAACAATTTTTTGGTCTTTGATTGAGGTTAGATAGAATCAACCCTGCATAGAAATTTATGGAGTAATAAGTTGACTTGAAATCCAAATGGCCATAAGACAAGAAGGAAAATGATCAATGCATAATACTATATGATCTACTTTTATTTCTCTTTTTTATGCATTTTTCTATTTTTAATTTTTAATGAACTATTTATCCAACTATTCAAATTTAATACATTAAATCTATATAATAAATATATGTAATAAAAATATCAACACTATTCTTGTATTTATCATTTTTCTTGTTAATTTTCTAATTTCTAGTAAACTGACATGCAATTACCATAATGTATTCCAAGATACAATATTTTAATATTGTGATGAAAATATTAATTTTGAGATGAATAATATAGATTTGAAATCTACAATAAAAAAGATAATATTAATTTTGAGATGAATAATATAGATTTGAAATTTACTATCAACAAGATAATTTTATGTGTATTTTTATTTTAATATTTTTTGATTCAATGTAGTGTAACAATTGTTATCTTTTTTTTTTTCATTTATTTTAATTATTATAAATATTGATTGCAAAAAATATATTGTAAATGTGACAAATATAGGTTATGCATCTCTCCATTAGCTACAACTTTCCATTCCAATATACACTATTTATATAGGAAGAAACTATAAACATTGGAGTGTAAAAATGAAGTCACTACAATTGTCTCAAGATCTATAAGAATTAATGGAAGTAAGATACACTAAACTTGTAGATAAGAAAGTTTTTAATTCATTGAAAAACCATTCAATTTAGTTGAATGATGACAAACATAAATACAATAAAGCTCTATTTATTATTCAATTTATATTTAATGTAATAATTTTCCCCTATATTATCAGCATTATGTATTACATATCAAGGATCTAACAACATTATACTAGTAGTAAAAAAATTTAAACCTCTTTAAGTGATTTTTTTAATTTTAAGAATGAAAGAAGGTGAGTGTTGATAGTGGTGTTAGAACAACCAATCTCAATTAGAATGATATAATATTTTACTTTTATCCAAAGAATGAGAGATCATCTTCAAAATTCCCTTTAGTACATGTTTTGATTTTTCTAGAAAAGCTAATTGTTTTATGTGAATTTTTTTCAAGGGGAATTTATTGATATAATCAAATTGGATAGAGATATATAGTCAAATATTATGTATCTACTAAATAAAATATAGGATTTGTAGATTTTAGTTGATAATATACCTATCTAATATATTCTACCAACCTAAACAGTTCTAAAAGTAATCCTAAAGACTTAAAATTACCTAGATATAAGTCTATCCTTTTTGTTACATTTAAAAAAAAGATCAAATGGTGGTTATGGTTTAGAAAAAATAAATTAAAAACAAAATGAATAACAATATAAATGGAAAATGATTAGTTTCACTTTATTTCTTAGATCTGAAAGGTCTACTCAGATCAAAGAAAATAATAATTCAATCAATATTCACATAGATAGTTATTCACAATATTAATATAATCATATAAAGGAAATCACAATGTAAATAATTTTTAAGTTCAATACAATTGAATCACCATATTCCATGCATATATTCAACAGATAACTCTATGATAAATATAGTAGAGATATCTCACCAATTTATCTAATTTAAAAAATAAATAAAAATAAAAAGCATTATCACCAAGACTTAAACACTTGAAATACAATATTCATGACCCTTAATTAATTTGAAAATATGTTTAGATTATAATTTTAATAAGTGTTTCATTCTAAAATTACTATAGTTTGTTGCTACAAAAATGTCAAAAACCCTTTACAATGTCCATAGGAAGGCAGTAAATAGTTCCCATCCTAGGCACCCAATATTAAAATTCTTAGATTGTTCATCTTAAGTCCAAAATTATACTTGGACCAAAAATTATAAGTTACTAATAATAGAAAACTAAAATTTTCCAAATAATCACATGAGGAATGGAAATACCTAGAATGAATGACACATTTATTGCTTGAGATAAAAAATCAATCCACCATGGATGTTGCACTTATTATTTTGGTAATAAGGCCTTGAACTCATTGAGAGCATATTGCATAAGACTAGACCTAGAGGAAACTATGTACTAGAGTCTAATCCTTTTAGAGATTAGTGTCTTCTTTATTTCTTATGCCACCTCTTTAATCTCTAGAACTTAATCTTGGAAAATATTTAAAACATGCTCGAATCTCATGAGCCCATTGATATGACTCTTTTTTTATTAGATTAAAATTATAAGGGCTAGTACCCATTAAAAAATGGCCATCAAGGCCAACAAGGGGATTGAAAGAAGTGAAACACTTATAAAACTAAAACAAAAAAAACTGAAATAGTTTGACTAGCAGAAAAAATAGAGACAACACAAAGACAAAAGAATAGTAAGGGACTAAAAACAACTACTAGTCTCCTAGCAATTTGAGACCACTAATTTCCTTCCACTCTTGCACCAAGAAGTGGAGCTTCTTCTCAAAAGATGGGGGACCCTTCTAAATAGCCTAAGTATCCACCATAGTGTCTAGAGTTGAGTTTTCAACCACCTTGCCTTTCTTCTATGCATGGCAATCATCAAGACCGCCGTTAGCCACCTATTTACCATGAACCTTATCTCTTGTTGAAATAATTGGATGGTTAGATTAGTGTTCT
Organism: Sequoia sempervirens; assembly: GCA_007258455.2. Lineage (NCBI taxonomy): Eukaryota > Viridiplantae > Streptophyta > Pinopsida > Cupressales > Cupressaceae > Sequoia > Sequoia sempervirens. The sequence goes on from VDFB02271358.1 coordinate 231,472,910, forward strand.
TTACAGTCTCCTTGGTATAATCTATAATGACTTTGAGACATTGAATGGTTTTCTCCTAGTTCCTATGAATAGCATCAATCTCCATTTGTAAGTTCTTGTTATCCTCCTTTATTCCCATGAGAGCATTGAGCTCTTCTACCTGTTGTCACTAAGGATTTTCACCCTAGCTAAGGCTGCACTCAGCTAATTCTATGAAACATTGGAATATCTTCATGTTGTGGGTACCCTATGGTGAAGATAGACCTCCAGATTATGGGCTATCTCCCTTTGAATATATCTTAAAAACTACTAATTTTGATGAGAAACGGGAAGAAGGATGTTGGAGAAATTGAAATATATTCTAAGGGATGATTCACCAACTTAAAATGACTTTCATCTACTAATAAAAATCACAAAATAACTCAATAATGAAGTTGAAAGGGCTCACAACTCAGGTTGATATGTTTTCCACAAATGATTCAAATAAAAGGTTTCAATGTTTAATGTTTGTTTGAAAGAAAATGGTGATGTTTTCATAACTAACATTCAACAAAACTAATACGCAATCAATGAACTACACTATAACATTGCTGCATTTGAACTAAACATTGAAGGAATAAAATAAAAATGAAGGATTTTTAGATAGAAATAAAAATATTTTAATAAAAAAAATCACATACAATTTTGGAACAAGACATATTTGAGGACCTGAACCTCTTTATTGAATATCAGGAGGTATTTGCATTACATGTCTATAAAATTAATTACAAAGACTGAAAAAACTCATAAGGAATGAGTTACAAATCATGTATACTACTAAAACAACAATGAACAGACTCGGGACAAACTAGAAACAAGAGCTAGGATTGCCCTTAAGAAGAGAAAAGAAGCTCAAAGTTGACTTAAGATGCACTAATATAATAAGGCCAGTTGTCTTAGCTACCTTGAGAATGAAGAAGTGAACTCAATGTCAAAAGCATTGACATCATGTCTAACTGAACAATTAACTACTACTCCTCCCTTCAAATCAGACCCCAAACTACTCCTTTTAAAATAAACTAAACTCCCTCCTAGAAATAGGCTCATAACTAAAAGTGAACCCTCCCAACCTACTTCTTGAACAAATTACAAGTCTAGGTTGAAGTTTGAATTTGAAACTCTTCCCTCCAAGGTGTACTAGGAGGATTCTAAATAAACAAGTTGAATCACTCCATGTTTAGTCCTTTACTACTCAAACACTAAACTCTTAGCCCAACTACTTTTAGACCCTATCTCTATCACTTATCTGAACCATTAGATTTTCCTTACTATCGCTCATTTGAAAAATAAATATGCATCTATTTGCTCATATAAATCTATCATTACCATATCAGGGAAAAGAATTATGATAATGCATTCAAACTGCCATTCATGTGCATAAAAAACCAAAACAACTCTCATAAAAAATGAGATAGTTTCCAAAAAATCTCATGCAAATAATAAAGGTCTTCTAGCTACAAAATCTCATGGAGTGTCATGTATATTATTTTTGTGGTTTTGTACACCCTAAACCCATTGATAATGTATAACGGACTTAGTGTGGCCTTTATCTATGACTATCATCAACATCAACTACTCTTTTGCCTCTACTAGTTGCCTTATACTAACTTTCATGCTTATCTTTTGGAAATACTGTCCCATGCAATATGACTACCACCAAATTTATCTCATGGGGTGATTTATCACTATCATGAAGAAGATCTACTACCACCAAAGAAATCACTATCACTTTATAACTTCTAACTATCACTTGGTCATTAGATCTATCTATCTTGCTAACACTATCCAAATGCAGTCTTAAATGTTGTAGGCTACTTTTTCATGGAAAATCATGTTGTTTTTTTTCCATCCATCCATGTTTTATCTCTTTATCATTATCTACTTGTACATGATAGTAGAATTGTGCATGTAAACCCACTTTTTCTTGCATTCCCAATGATAACTATCCTCAATAATGCTTACTATAAAATGGAATATCTTCATAAAGTCTTTTATTGTCATGCATACTCCTTGATTGTCGTACTACTCTCCAAGGAATATTAACCTTATGCAAAGCTCATACTTTATGGTGTCTGTCAATATTGTCCTTTGCACATGGCTATAAAGATAAGAATTCATGTTATTGAAGTCTCAAATGCTCATCTCCCTCTATCATGTCATCATTTATTTCTTCTTATTATGAATCTCCTTGAAATCTCACAGTGAGCCTACAATGTTCTTGGCTATCAAGAACCAACTATCAAGACTCCTCAATCATTCAATGAGAATGTTTCACATAAAGTTATGGCTACACTTGCCAGAATATAACACTTCCCTTTTGATGGTGTATGACTACCATTGTCCCTTTGATGGTGTATATGGAGAGGATGGGTTATCTTTAAATCACCTGAAAACCCTTGTACTAAACCCTATTATTTTCATCAAGTTCACTCTTTATCACATTCCCACCATGATCACAGTCCTACAGGTATTCATCTCAAAGCCACCCTCCTTGAACTATCATGGGAGTATTCATGTCATCATATCCAATTTCTCTTTTGAAAGATGGCTCAAATTTTCTTGCATCTATTTATCCTTGTCATACAAAAGATGACTATCTATTTTCCAAGGTCATTACCCTCATTATGCATGTTTGGTTTGTACAAGTTACCTTAAATATGGTGATCATTGTCTTTTCTTTTGTCACGTATTCCTCATGACAATCTTCCAAACCTTAGCACCTTTTTCTATTCTCGGACTTGTATATGACAACTAACCATGCTTTGGTTTGTAGACTACCCCTTTCTTTGAAAATTATCTTTGTCACTATCCATTGTGGATATGGAGTAGTTCATTTGTTCATTTTTTGAAGGCTTCCCATGATTACTATTAGAATTCCCTTAAACCTTTCACCATATCCACTCTTGGACTATCCATAAAATGCATGCAAAGGACTGTCACTCTTCATCTTTTATGAAAGAGATTAAAACCTAATATCAGGTCAAATTTTTCCAAGGGTACTGAGTAATCACCAATCATCATGTTCATTTAAGTTCCAATCACTTTATTGTGTTGAAGTTTCTTGAGGTCTACCCATTTCCTAACTATAATGACACCTTGTAGGCTGATCATTGTCATGCATTTTGATATACACTGTCATTTCTTTGTGGATGCAAAATGAAGCCTCATGTCACCCTTCATTCACTATATTTGGAAACCCCTTGTGAATGCTTACACATTAGTGAGGGTTCAAATAATTTTTATACACATCATGGTAAAACACAAAACTATATAGACTGTGATATTTGAAACCAAAAAATAAGAAATGTTGAAGGTTTAACAACATTTTGAAAAATCATTAGTTTCATATATGTTCACACCAAGATAAAAGGTAAAAGACCATGTCAAAAGAGGAAATTCTTATTCGACAAAAGTATTCTACAGGTCTATAAAACATAAAACTCCATAAGAAGGATTTACATAGGCTACAAAACAGTTCCATTTAAATGCCAAAAAAAGCTACACAAAATGAAATGTTTCAATCTCAATGCTACAATGTGTCTTCTTCTTTATTTCCCTTGAAACATGGTGTAAATTCCTCATGGACTGCTTCAACATGGAACAAAGGCCATTTTTCTTGTCTGATACTCTTTCAACTTGTTAGGAAACGCTAGAATTTCTCTTCTTTACATGGATGGAGGAAAAACCAAAACTAAACTCCTCTTCTCCTATTGGCAGTCAAAAGACTTGGTCAAAACTCCTTTTTATTTTCTTATTTTCCCTATTTTTCTTTAAAATTTTATTTAAGAAAAATATAGACCTTATAAACTTGCAAAAACTCATAATTTAATCTCAACTATTAAATAAGCTAACACTTTTGGTGAGCTATGTGGCTATTTTTCCAACTAAAACATGAAATATCAACTACCTTAACCTATCCATTGGGTATGGAGCCAACAAGAGACTTGAAACAACTCAAAACTATACCTAATAATAGCTACAATATATTACTATTAGAAGCATTGAACAACACTAACAAACTAAAAAATAGACCTAAAATTTGTGCTATACTAGTTAGGAGAATGAAAAACCCAGATTAACATGTGCTCCAGACACTTGGAGGAACTCAAAAACTTGAATGAAACAAAAGAAAACTAGAAAACTACTCTAATATAATACAAAACAAGATCATCACCTCAAAAACAACACTTGAGATGAATCCCATTGACTGGGATTGATTCCATCTCACCATCTAGCTTAGACAACTAAAAAGAATTGTCCTACTTGCACTCAGAAATAATGTATGGTCCACTCCAAAAAGCATCAAACTTTGTATTCTTTCTAGGTTTTCTCTTGTTCTCATCCCATTTCAAGGAAATTTCTCCTTTGAATGTTCTTGGGGCTACCTTTTTTTCAAATGACCTCTTCATTTGAGCTTGATGAACATCTAACCTTCTCATGGTTTCATTCCTTGTTTCCTCTAGCTAAACTAGCTAAGCTAACCTTGCTACCAATGGTTGTTCCTCAATCATATCTAGCTGATTGATTAGATCAAGTGATGGAAATTCAAGAGAAATAGGTAGCCTTGCATCTTTCCCATAAACCAAAATGTATGGAGATAGTTCTTTTGACCTCTTTGGAGTTATTTTATTAGCACACAATGTTGATTTTAGCTTGGTATGCCAAGATCTTTTATTACCTTCCATAGCCCTTTTGATGATCCTCAAGAGATTATTGTTAGTGGACTCTACATGTCCATTTCCTTGAGAATAATAGTTAGAAGAAGTATTAAGATAAATACCATTTCTAATAGCCCATTTAGTTATTTTAGTTCCCATGGGAGAAAGGGCATTATTAGATACTATAGATTCAGGAACTCCAAACCTTGTTATCAGCTCCTCATAAAAGTTCAAAAAAATTGTCTCATTTACCTCCTTGAGTGCAATGGCCTTAGTCCATTTGGTGAAATAGTTTGTGGCTGTAAGGAACCACTTATGACTACCACTTGAAGGAGGATTTATGACTTCAATTAAGTATAAACCCCACTTCATGAAAGGTCATTCAAATTGTATACGCTGCAAAGGAAGGGTTGCTAACTTCTTTCCTGCAAATATAGCACACTCCTTACATTTCCTCCCCTAAGAATGTGCATACTTGAATATATTGGGACAATAGTAGCCTCCTTTCATGACCTTAAGATCTATACCTCTTGGTGAGAAATGACCTCCTTCTCATACTTGATGAAACTCATGTAAACCTTTTCAACTTGATCAGCTTCTATGACTATCAATAAAAGACCATGGAAGTCTTTTCTAAAGAGAATGGCATTCAAAAGTACATAAGGGATGCATTGAAGCCTAAAATATATTCTCTTTTATCTATCTAATACATGAGGGTTCAACTCACCAGTTTGTAGAAAATGTGTCATATCTCAAGTATCCAACTTGTTGAAGAGGTTGGTACAATATTTTTTTCTTGGTCTTGAAGAGCTAGGACAACCTTACCATCTTCTTCCATACTACCAATGTCATTATTACCAACAAGCTACTCACTCAAAACCTTACCTCTAACCAACTTGGAGAATTTAATCTCAATTTCATATTCCATTACCTTAGTTAGCCAGCCAACCCTTTTATCACTCAAGTCCTTACTCAACAAAA
>VDFB02271358.1:231485136-231541475 GCA_007258455.2 Sequoia sempervirens
TGTGTTCAGTGGTGCAGTGTTTACCGCTATACCGCTACTCCTTCTTCCTTAATGATGTGTAGTTGTGATGTGCTTACTGTAGTCCCATAGATGTATTTTTTTGGCCTAATGATGGTGCGGTTAAATATTTCTTCTCGCCACATTTTTGGCATGAAATGTCTTTCTAGCATTTTCTTTCTATTTGATATGAATAAGACAATGTTTAATATTATTTAATGATCAAATTTGGGCATATCTCATCCTTCTTTATGATGAATCTCATATTATTATTATCATTATTAATGACATTTACTACAACTCTTTTCTAGTGAAATTTTACTATGGTTTTTTTAGTCTATTTTAGTAAGAAGGTTTTATGTTTTTTACATAAGAAGAGAAAAAGTGGTATTGCCTAGTAAAAGAAATAATTGTGAAGAAATGGAGTAGCATTAGATCTCTTATGGAATGAAATGTATATAATTTGAAGATATAATAAAATTATCAATTTTTGGATAAATTTTGTGTGTTCTTATTTTTGCTCATTTTTTTTTATTTTTTTGGGTTTGTTTATTTTTTCTAAATTGCTCTTTAGTTTGTATAGTAGTGTCAATTATTTGTGCCATATACATAATATATCCTTCCATAGGGGCTCAACAGAGTTAATTTATATCTAAATTGAGGTTGTTTTAGGAGCCTTTGTGAAATTATCATATGCCTAAAAATTTTAGTTTAAAAATTCTATGCAGATATTGGAAACTTTCTTGAGTCTGACAGAGATTCAAAGGCTTCCATTATGAATACTCATTTCACCAACTTATAGTCAGGTTTTTTTGTGGACCATTCCTGCGATGAGCTCATAAACCACTAGGGTTGTTTGATGCTTTCCATGGAAATGTCCATTTTATTTGTCCCAAGTCACCAAAGACTGTCATAAACTAGTAGGGCATGTGAGAGTGGAGTCTTGAGATTATATTGAGGCTCATATCCTCCACAATGGTACTAATACTTTGTGTTTTCACCTAGTGTTTGAATGGCACTAGATCACTAGAATAAATAGTTGTAAGATGTATTTCCACCCATGGCGGAGACAACGTATTCCCTTGAAGATGTTCTATATTCCACCATAGAGAGCACTTTCATGTCCTTTGTAATTCATGAGACCCTTACATGATCACTTCATAATAGAGATATGTGTACCTTTTAAAGCCTCTAGTCCTCAAAGAAGCTCAATAAGATCATAAAAAATTGGAGCTTTTTGAGAAAATCACACCCTCTTTAAATACTTACAAGAAGATAATTTTCAAATTCAATTGATTTAACTCCAAATGTCCACTTGAGATGCTTCAAAATGTATCAACAGATAATGACAATGGGGAAGGAAATATTTATTGTCAACCCCATCTTCAATGGAAATCTTTTGCAAATATAGGCCAAGTGAGCTAAATATGGGTAAGGTGGCTTTAATAACTTATCATATTGAAATCAACTGCACAGTGTTTATTAATCTCCAAGGGGTATGTGCAGGATCATGATGGGCCAAAAATTTTCCATATGATGGGTATGTTTAGGTTATGTGGCTGCTGACTTTTTTTTACCAGAAATTGATGAAACAAAAAGGGTTTTAAAAGGAGATTCTCAACTTCCCTCCAATATAAATTATGCTTTACTTTGAATTTAATAACTAATAATTATTCATTTTCTATTTGAATTACGATTAAAGTCTTGATTGATAGGTTGATTGAAAAACATCTATAGCTTTCAAATGATATCACATTTTTTGAATCTGAAACATGGGTCATATTCTATGCTTCACATACTAAGAGATTAAAAAAAATGAATTTCATGAAGTTCTAACCAAGTTAAGGTGGTCAGACATACAAGTTTTTATATTTTTTAAAAGTTGTAATAAAAAAATCATAATTAATTATTTACTTGGAATTTTTTTTTTAAAAAGTATGCATCACATCGAGACATGAGTCCTCTACTTATATCTTAAATATTATAAAAAAATATTATCATTTTATTGTGGTTATGGTGGTCAGACAAACACCTACTTCTTATTTTTTCCCTGAAATTTAAATACTAATGCATTGAAATTTCAAATTTTCACTAAATAGATTTTTTTTTTTATAAAAAAAAATCCTAGAAGTTTAGAAACTACATTCAATTTGTTACAGATTCTATTCTTACATATTTTTGAAATAATATAGATAACTTATTCAAATTTTTACGTCAAGTTTCCTAACTTCGATTTTTCTAAATTTTTTGCTACTTAAGGGCCTATTTTTTCCATTATGATCTTGTACATACCTCTAGGCATCTGTGTATCTTCCTTAGAGGAGTAAATCTTTATAGGGGAAGTGTATATATGGCCAATAATTTAAATTATTTAAGATATACAAGCTATCAAACCAAACTAATATGATGTTCTGTATAATTCTACAAGATCTACAAAGACAAATTGCTCAAGGACACAAAAAATGAATTTTCATAATCTAACATTAAACTTTTTCACTATCAAATGATGCATAGATTATAAATATATAACCTCATAGGAGATAAATCCTAGGAAGAAAATCAGGAAACAACATAGAGTCAATCATCATCTTCTATTAACAAAGATAAATTGATGGAAACATGCATGCCAATCATTATTTGTGTTAACAGAGAGAAAACAAATAGTTGTTGCTTAGTTAACTTAAACGTCTATTGTTAATGGAGAGAAACTTCGTTATTAACAAAGATAAACTAATGCTAACACCCTCCCTTAAGTCTAAATAAGGAGATAGAAAAGAGGAAAGAGCAGAGAGAAAAAGAAGATATGAATCACCCCAAAATGAAAGAGCTCTTGTGCCAATGACGAATCCCTGAAGATAGAATATGATCCACTATCTCTAAAAAAAATTTCTCCACTTAGGAAGAAAAGGATCCATTGGTGATTAGAGAAGCCAATCCAAAAATATTGGTGATACTAGAATCCAAATCTAGATGATGTGTTCCTCTGAAAATTGTAAGGAAAGCTTAGGTGTGGAAAAAACTCTCCTAACACCAAAACCTCGGGGAAAAATGTAGAGGTGACTTTGAATTTTATAATTATAGTTCAATTAAGATACTCATAAAAAGAATAAAAGAAAAGAGAAATAAAGACATACACAATTGGACACTAGATTTATGTGGGAAAACCCTTACGGGAGAAAAACCCACCACACCAAGAAAAGCCTCTTTGTATTACAGTAAGGAAAATTACATACAGAGATCAGACTTAACTTTTTGATGTCAATTTACAGTAGCAACATTCACTAATCAATCTTGTACATAACATTAATGTTACAATGCTCTTCGAATTGAATTCATTCACACTGATCAAATCATGTTAAAAAATGAACAACACTACACCATTGAACTATTCACCATCATCGACCATTGCAGAGGGTCATCCATTTCCTCATAGCCTATTCATTTTCCACAACAAAATAGTCACAACTGTTCAACTTCTAATGGTTCTCATTCTGCTTTTCTGATTGGTCCAAAATAGACCATGTTGGATAGTCATTCAGTCAAACGTTCAAATAGAATTCGCATGTCAGTGACACACCAAACCGTGTCTCCCCGATGCCTAAATGCCCAACTGTCCTTATCAGCAAGAGTCATATCAAGTTTAAACTTGTCACCCAAACTCACTGTATCGCTAGTACATCACATCAATATCCATTATAGAACCATCAACAAGACTATCGCTATTGCTAAGACTTCACATCGATGTTCAACTCATGTAGCTCTATCAACAAGACCATCGCTATCAGCGAGATATCATACCGAACAAAATTCCATTAGAGAGACAAACAATATTGTTAAGAGTTCACATCGAACATAGAATAGTTAGAGAGACCAACGCTATTGGCAAGAGCTTATACCAAACACAGACTATCGCTTAGACTCTTATCGAGCCTTCATGTCACCTCGATGACATTCATGTGTAAAAATTTCGGTCAGACATACTCTATCAGAATGAGTCACTCTGAAGGTTCATGCCTCTCCCCGATGCCACTCGTTGCCAAGAGTCTCTCTGATAATCACCTAGAATCAACTCGTCGGCAAGAGGTCTGCCCGGATGGAAAGAGATAGAAATTTCAAAGCGATAGAAATGTCTTGCCGATGACTCCCGTCGGCAAGACAAAACCAAAATCTTAGTGACTTTGAACTTTTGAACATAGCTACTGGTTGGTAAGACATTCAAAGGGTCTCACTGATTTTTCTCTTTTAGGAGTTTCACGTCAGTAAGCTTGAGGCACATTTCCCAACAATCTCCCACTTAAAGAAGACCTTACTGACACCTCCAGAGCACAACAAAACTACTGAAATTCATGGGAACTAAGGCCCATCGAACTAGCAGACCACCTGAACTTGTTTGTGCTCACTGGTTTCATCAATGCAACTACAACATTTTCCAGAGTATCCACTTTTTGTAAAGAGACCTTTCCATCCTCCACAATATCTCATACAAAATGATACTGCACATCAATATGTTTCATCCTGGCATGGAAAGTAGGATTTTTCGCCAAACAAATAGAAATCTGACTATCACAGTAAATTTTAATTTTCCCTGCATCAAACCCAATGTTAGAACACAAACGTTTTAACTAGATTGCTTCTTTATAGGCATGTGTTGCTGCCATGTATTCTTCCTATGTATTGGACAAAGTGACTATAGCATGTTGCTTACTCATCCAACTAACTACATCACCATTCATCATGAAAATATATCCACTGGTGGATCTTCTATTGTCAATGTCCCCTACCCAATCAGAATCCACATAGCCTCAAATGCTGAGAGTCCTCTATGATTCAATGAAATTCCCATGTTAACACAAACCATATTCTAAAGTACCCTTCAGCTATCTAAACACTCTTTTCATAGCATCCCAATTTGTCCTTCCAGGATTTTCCATAAAATGACTAAGTACTCCCACTGCTTGGGAAATGTTTGGCCTTGTACAAACCATTGCATACATTAAACTGCAAACTGCACTAGCATAAGGCACTTTGGTCATGTCCTCCATCTCAGTAGGATATTTTAGACAGTCTTCAATAGATAGCTTCATTCCCTGCAAAACTGGAACAACTAGTTGCTTGCACTTAGTCATACAAAATCTCTCCAAAATAGTATTAATATACTTACTCTGACCGAGCCAAATTTTTCTACACTTCCTATCCCTGTTTATTTCCATTCCCATAATATACCTGGCTGCACCAAGATCTTTCATTTCAAACTTTGCAAACAACTGATATTTTAGATTAGAAATCATTAACTTACTATTTCGTATGAACATCATATCATCAACATAGAGAGCAATAATAAGAACATGATCATTTTTTAGCTTTGAAGTACACACAGTGATTAGATTTCGATCTTACAAATCCCAATGACAAAAAAAAATGTCAAACTTCTGGTACCACATTCTAGGAGATTTTTTCAACTTGCAAACTAGATTTTCTTTACCTTTTTCCAAAAAGTGCTTAGGCTGGGACGTATAAATTTCTTCTTCAAGGTCACCATGAAGAAATGTTGTCTTCACATCCATCTGTTCAATCTCTAAGTCATACGCTACTACAAGTGACAAAAGAAATATGATAGACATCAACTTAGCTATAGGAGAAATTTTTTCTCCATAATCAATTCCCTCTACCTGGGAATACCCCTTCACAACCATCCTCACCTTATACTTTTCCACACTGCCATCCAGACCTATTTTATTTTTAAATATCCATTTGCAGCCAATAGCTTTTCTACCTTCAGGAAAGGGCACCAAACTCCAAGTATCATTATTTTCTAATGATGCCATTTCTTCATTCATGGCTTTCAACCAAGAGTTTGAATTAGACATTCTAAATGCCTCTTTTCGCAGTCCTAGGCTCATTAGTGCTAGAAATTGAAGCATAGGCACAAGTAGAATCTAACAAAGAAAACCCATACCTATCAGGTAGCTTTCTTTCACATGTTGACCTCCTCATAGGCTGAGGCTAATGTTGATCTTCTTCTTTAGAACTATCAAAACTACTCGAGCTCTCCTCAATATCAGGTACATTTTGAATTTTCAATTCCTCTTTATCTGGTGTCTGAGGAATTTCAACTACAACCTTTTTATCTTCTAATTGTGTCTCTAACTACAAATCCAAAGTAGAAGGTTTTAGCTCACGAAAAAATAACACTTCTGTTGTATAGAACCTTCTTCGTATCAAGATTCCAAAGCTTGTATCCTTTTATGCCAACACTATAACCAATAAAAACACATTTAACAACCTTTTTTCCAATTTAGACCTTTTTTTCATTTGACACATATGCATATGCCTCATAGCCAAAGACACAAATGTGTCTTAGAGAGGGCTTCTTTCTAGACCATGCTTCCAAAGGTGTTTTCTCAACAAGAGCGGAACTAGGAGAACAATTTATTAAGTAACATGTTGTTGCAGCTACCTAAGCCCAAAACTCCTCCTCCAAGCCAGCACTGCTTAGCATACTTTGTGCTCTTTCCATCACTGTCCTATTGAACCTTTCAACAACTCCATTTTACTGTGGAGTGTAGGGTGTAGTTTTATGTCTTTTAATCCCATGATCTTTATAGTACCTTTCAAACTCATTAGAACAAAACTCACCACCATTATCAGTTCTTAAAAATTTTATTTTTCTTCCAGTCTAATTTTCCACGAGGTTTTTAAATTCCTTAAAATGACTGAATACTTCTGATTTAATTTTCAAAAAAAAAACAAATGCCCTTCTTAAATAATCATCAATGAATGATACATAATATCTTGATCTAGACAAAGAAGGAACATTTACTAGACCAAAAACATTCGAATGTATATAATCAAGTAAAATATAAGATTTGTGAGGATTGGAGTAGAATGAAACACAGTGTTGTTTACCATATATACAATGTTCACAAAACAAGAATTCAAGGTTACTATCATCAAGCCTTTCAATCAGGCTTTTATTTTTCAAGGTTTTTAAACCTTTTTCTCCAATGTGGGCAAGCGTATGATGCCAGAGCATAGTCTTTTCTGCTAGAAGTTTAACCTCCATAGAGTTTGCACTATCAGGAACTTTTTCCTCCTTTTCTCCATGAGTAGCCTTTTGTGACTTTGTAAAGACACTATTGCATTGCACAAAAAGTGCATCCAGCTTATACAAGGTACCAATATGAGCACCCCTAGCTAGCACCATCGAGCCTCTAGTCATATTGCAACCATTGCCAGAGAATGATACCTGCACTCCAACATCATTCAACTTACTAACAGAAAGTGAATTTCAAGCCAAACCTAGTATATGCATTACATCATTGATTCCCTTCACTCTTCCATTAGGAAACTAAATTCTGACTCTTCCACAGCCAACTATTTCCAGAGATGAATCACTTGCCAAATGCACCCTTCCACCATTGCATTTTTCATACTTAGTGAACCAATCTCTATGAGATGTCATGTGGAAATATGCTCCAAAATCAATTAGCCAGACATCATCTGATGCCTGAGTTGCCAAGGCTTTAATGAAGGCATTTGCATCACTCTGTGAAGAATCATTGTCAGAAGAATTCTTCTTCTTCTTTTTCTCCTCTTTGCAATCCTTTCAGACATGACCAGGCTACCCACAATTCCAACACTTCACCTTGGACTTCTTGCTAGGAGACGTTTATCTCCATTCTGATTTCGATTTGGACTTTTTTTCCTTATTTCCTTTTTCTTTTGATCTACCTCTCACAACAAGAGCCTCCTGCGCCATCTCAGAAGATTTTATTCTCATCTCTTCTAATAACAAAGAAGCAACAACATCTTCCATCTTAAAAGTGGATTTCCTACTCCTAATAGCCATCACCAAGTGATCCCAAGAATCTGGCAAAGAACATAACAATAGCATACAATGATCTTCTTCATCAATCTTCACACCCATAGATGCTAACCAATCAATCAACATGTTGAAAGCATTCAAATGATCAAAAAAAGATGCTCCTTCCTGCATTTTCAAATAGTATAGGTTCTTCCTCAAGAACAACTTATTCACCAAGGACTTGCCCTGATAAATAGCTCCCAGTATTTTCCACAAAGAGGATGTTGTCTTTTCTTCATGAACATTTAGAAGAATAGAGTCTGCTAAATAGAGCCTTATTAGCCCCTTTTATTTTTGATCTGTAAGGTCCCAATCCTCTTGCTTCCTTCCTGTAGGCTTCGTTCCAAACACAACAAGCCATAGATCATGATCAACCAACATATCTTCCATTTTAAATTTCCACAACTCAAAATTATTGCCATTAAATTTCTTAATTTCAATCTTTCCTGATATGCTTTCCATTTTAATCTATAATTCAAATTACCAAACTTCTACAAAACTCCCACTAAACATAATTGACAAAAAATACCCAACATACCCACAAGGATAACATAATTGGCTAGGCTCTGATACCACTTGTAAGGAAAGCTTAGGTGTAGAACAAACTTTCCTAACACCAAAGCCTCAGGGAAGAATATAGAGGTGACTTTAAATTTTAAAATTACAGTTCAATTAAGATACTCTTGAAAAGAATAACAAAAAATAGAACTAAAGACATACACAATTGGACACTATATTTACATGGGAAAACCCTTATGGGAGAAAAACACACCACACCAAGAAAAGTCTCTTTGTATTACAATAAGGAAAATTACATATAGAGATTAGACTTAACTTTCTAATGCCAATTTATAGCACAACATTCACTGATCAATCTTGTACAAAACATTAACATTACAATGCTCTTCGAATTGAATTCATTCACACTGATCAAATTGTGTTAAAAAATGAACAACACTACACCATCGAACTATTCACCATTGTTGACCATTGCAAAGGGTCATGATCCATTTCCTCATAGCCTGTTTGTTTTCCACAACAAAATAGTCACAATTGTTCAACTTCCAATGGTCCTTATTCTACTTTTTTGATTGGTCCAAAATAGGCCATGTCGAATAGTCATTTGATCAAACATTCAAATAGAATTGCATGTTGGTCAGACACCAGAACATGTCTCCCCGATGCCTAAATGCCTGACTATCCTTATCGGTAAGAGTCACTACCAATGGCAAGAGTCATATCGAATTAAAACCTATCACCCAGACTCACTCTATCACTAAGATATCACATCAATATCCATTGCAGAACCATCAACAAGACCATCGTTGTTGCTAAGATGTCACACTGATGTTGAACTCATGTAGCTCTATCGAGAAGACCATCGCTATCGGTGAGACATCATACTGAACACAAATCCATTGGTGAAATAAACAATATCACTAAGAGTTCACACCAAACAAAGAATAGTCAGAGAGACCAACACTATCGGAAAGAGCTTATACCAAACACAGAATGTCGCTTAGACTCTTATCGAGCCTTCATGTTACCCCGATGACATTCGTGTGTAAAACTGTCAACTAGACATACTCTATTAGAATGAGTCACTCTGAAGGTTCATGCATCTCCTTGATGCCACTCATCACCAAGATTCTCTCTGATAATCACCAGGAATCAACCCGTTGGAAAGAGGTCTGCCTAGACCGAAAGAGAGGAATTTCAGAGCAATAGACATATCTTGTCGATGAATCCCATCAGTAAGACAGAACCAAAATCTCAGTGACTTTGAACTTTTGAACACAACTGCAAGTTGATAAGACATTTAGAGGGTCTTGCTGATTTTTCTCTTTTAGGAGTTTCATGTCAGTAAGCTTGAGGCACATTTCCCAACAAAAACTTCTCACATATCCACATATTGGAAAGAAATGATGGTGAAGACTAATGTAGAGAAAGTTGCAAAGGTGATGAAGATGGTGGGCCAATAACATTGATGTGGATGTCAAAAAAGAGGAGAGATAACCCCTCAAATGTGTCCTCCAAATTTGAAATGTGAGTCTCTATAAACAAGTTTGAAACTCTTGTCAAGAGATCATCCTAGAAAGTTGAATCAGGAATACAATGGATGCCCTACTGCAAGAAGCTAGTGGAATTGTTTGAAGAAGCAACAGAAAAATATGAAGTAGCGATAGATGCAGGGATAAAAGAGTGGTTCTCAAAGAAAAGACATATGTCCTCAATAATTTCATCTAGATCCAAAATGTGGTAGTCTATGAACAAAAGAGAAATTTTTGGTAGAAATTGGCTCCAATGAACGGAATCCAAAAGACATAGATGACCCTGCTGCAATGAATCAATGGAAGCTCTCAAAGAAGCATCTTTGGAATCTAGATCTATAACAGGTGTTGTTGATGGGGAAGCAATGAACTGGTCATCCATACAAGATCTTTCCACATTAGATGAGGCAACATAAGTCTCAATATAATCCACAATAGCCTGGTTCTCCAAGGAAACATCACTTTTAGATAAAGATTCAATATCTCCATACAACTATTGGATTATGATCCAAGTAGTAAAAGGGCACTCAGTACATGCTCTATGTGATGTAAAGTATCTTCAAAAATAGTACAAGACATATTAGTCCATAGGATATGTCATTATTACAAAACCATGCATTCTTTTCATCATAGTTACTTGGCTCAAGAATGAGTTTGAGGAGATAGGGCAGTAGATCCTATTCAAGGTAGTGATTCTTTATCCCTTTGTTTTCAACACAAATAGTTCTCTAAATCTATCCTAACAAGAGAATTATGAAAGCAATGTCTAAGAGACATGATTAACCCCCCATAAATGGAACTTTATCTGAGTTCAAGATTACATAGCATGTATAATCCCCCAATAATGAATGCAAAAAAACATAGAAAGAAACCTATCCTTCACATGCAAAACATGGGTTGTGACTAGATTGTAGGTCTGAAACACCCAATCCAAATGAAGATAGTGATCCTTGCAAATTCAACTAGTGTCCAATTCAAGCAAGATCACACCTCCCACAATCCAAATCTCAAACTGGTTGATGGTTGATGAATTACAGGTTTGCCTTGCAGATTTAAGATTTTTTGCAAATTTATGCAACCCAAACTAGGCAATTTGCAAAAATCTTAGCTACAGATTTCTTTGGTAGGTAGTCCACCCCCAAACTACATGATTCATTATATATTTGGGAAACTAACACATTGAATTTGGATTACAGATTGTGAGGTCACAACTTCTGATATCCACGCCTAGGTTTGTATGAAAGCCAATGCATGGGTAGACTTTACGTCACATTACACTACCCCAAATCACCCCATACTCTTATTATCTCCAATGCAAAATTCTACAAGAAATTTTCTAAGCACAAGTTGTAAAGATGATTGCGGGATTTAGTGTGGCTGAGGGTGGAGTGAAAGAGAGTTGGCCACAAGTTTGCATAGACATATTTATGGATGCTTCAACTACCTCTACCAATCTTTTAATTGTAGGGGTAAAAAAAACAATCAAATTCCAGGATAACTACATCGCATAGGCTTCAAGATATCACATTTTTCTGAGCAATAATGATAGACCACAGAAAAAATGTGTCACAAGAAGGATATTAAGTTTCAAACCAGCATTTCGATTCCTATGAAAAATGCCAAAACATTTCCTTTGACCAATTAAATCACCCTTTACACAGAGATTTTGTGCTTCAAATCCTACAATGCATGAAAAAACATAGATTTAACACGCACAAACAGAGGGGTGAAACTCAAAAATAAAGATTTGTGACTTAGACATAGAAGAAATCTCCATGCCCATGATCAATTATTGTACAACATTCATCTTTGACCTGATAACATCTTTGTGTTCTCTGATACCATGTATAATACTACATGATTGACAAAGAAAAATTGTTGAGGCACACATAAAAAGAATTTGCATAATCTAACATCAATCTTATTCACTATCAAATGATGGATAGATTTACAAATATATAACCTCATAGGAGATGAATCCTAGGAGGAAAATCAAGAAACATAAGAGATTCAATCATCTGTTATTAAAAAAGAGAAATTGGAGGAAAAATGCATACCAAAAATTGTCTTTGTTAACTAATAGAAAACAAATAGTTGTTGCTTAGTTAGCTTAAACATTCGTTGTTAACGAAGAGAAATTCTATTGTTAACAGAGATAAACTAATGTTAACTTGTTCTTCTAAAATTCTTATAGTCCTCCACAAGAACTTATCTTTTCTCTTCTAATTCATTTGGCAAATGGCTTTCAAATGCAAGGTTGCTTAATAAACTCATTATGGCCCCTAAAGTTGTATTATGATATATTTCACCAAGCTCTCCAATTACAAAGACATCCATTTTCATGCTCATCCTTCCCCAACATAATAATTCTTGAAATATGTTAACAACATATCCAACAACCTAACCTATGGTACAATTTGATTTGATAACCATGTTCAATAAGAAGAATATGTTTCACCCATTGTGATAGAGGATTTCAATTTTCTGAGACCGTAGGTTAACTAGCATTGAAAGAAGAATTCCTTTAAACCTTCACCATTAAAATGGGGATAACACTTCGTAATTGTTCTTGTGGTCTTGCAGTTTGGAGGGAGTTCTTATCATGTAGATTTGTTGCCTCTCCTTGAGTGTTGGTTGCCAAAGTGTATCATAAGTTGAGCTATCAAAGTTATATATCAAGGTTACAATGTTGTTTGGGTTTGCGATATATATTGGATTTGTATCTATTTTCTTGCACCAACGTAATGTTGCATGAAGTTCATGGAAATATTTTTTAATATCATTTAATGATTTTCATGTTACAATCCATGTGTTGCTATCTTGCCTCTTCATTACTGCTTGTAGTCTAGAGATTAATATATCAAGGGTTGAGTGTTTGTTTGTGTGACTTAGCATTTTAAGTTACTTGTGCCAAGTTGTTGTGGTGTGCACCAACATGGGAATGCAAGTAGATTTGAAATAGGTCTAGCTTATCTCCTGGCTTGGACCACATTTGATTTCCCTTACCTATGGATGTGTTGAAGCTGATTCAAATGTGGTTGTTGCATGTTTCATGTTAATACATATTAGGGTGGCTAGCAAGGAGAAAAAATTTTATGCTTTTGGATGGTATAATGTAAGATCAAGATTATGATCAATGAGTGTAAATGTTCAATGTGTGATCAATGTAATTTGTTGATAGCAGTGCACTGAAAGCATAGTAATGTGTGCAAATTTTTAGTGAAGTGTTTAATGCATGATGGAGGTAGTGAGGTGAAAGTATTAGAATTTAAGTGGTATGTGGAAGGTAGTGAGGTGACCAAATTGTATAAGTGAGCATTGGAGGCTGTAATTTGAAGGAAAAAGTGTAAGTGTGAAAATTGTTGGAGGTATTGAGCTAGAGGCAACATAATTGTTGTAGTTGTGATCTGTCATCTAATTCTTCAAAGGGTTATATTCATAGGTTGTAGCCTCATTCTATAAGTGAGAAGGGAGTTGTAAACTTCCTTAGGTTAAAGACCTTAAATCTTTTGTAACTATTAATTCATTTGTGAGGCTAGATTTGGATAGTATCTCCAAGCAACTTTTCTCAAAATGGTTTTCTCTTGTTGGGCTCTTTACATATATCTAATATTATGGTTCTATGCTCTTGCTTTAGATGTTTCATCTGATTAAGGAATTTTTTGGTCTTGATTGATAATTTGAAGTTAATTTGATTCGAGGCATATACTGATTCACCCCACTCTCAGTATAAGTGTGTGTTCTAGCAATTGGTACCCAAGCTGAGTTCTTTGGTGCAACCTAACAACTGAAAGAAGATCTTGGTTTAGAACACATGTCTTAGAATGAGTCCTCTTCTAAGGCACCTCTATTTGATGGAAGCAGTTGTTCTTTTTAGAATATTAGGATGGGTTCCTGTCTCACATCACTTGGCTATGGTGTTTGGTGAGCTACCAAAGATGATTATGTTGAACTGGCTCATCCTATCACTAATCCAAATTCAAAAAGGGCACACAAGAATAATGTTAAAGAAAATACAGATATCCTAAGTGGGTTAGCAAATTATGGATTTTTCAAAGTGGTGCAATGCAAGACAATAATGGAGATATGGGATAAGCTCTAGAGTCTTTATGAAGGAAAAGATAGTGTGAAGAAAGCAAAGCTAGAATATTTTCAAACATTATTTGAGAATCTATAAATGAAAGAAGAAGATAATATAGCTAGCTATTTTCTCCATGAGATGAAGTTGTGAATGGAATCAGAGGTCTAGGAGATGAAATAACTTAATCTATGGCGGTGAAAAAAGTTCTGATAACTCTCCCTCAGAGGTTTGACTCAAAATTTTCTACAATTGAAGAGGCCAAGTATTTGACAAATATTACCATAGAAGAATTATTTGGATCTCTCACAACCTATGAGATGAGAAATGAAGTTCATAGTTGACAAAAAAGAGAAGATGCATTCAAAGTTGTGAAGAATGAAGAAGCTTCTGGATCCCCTAGTGATTCTAATGAAGAAGAGGAAAAATTTGTGAAAAATATGAAGAAAGGATCAAGAAAGTACAAAGGTAAATTACCATCCAAATGCTTTAATTGTGGGAAAATTGTTCACTATGCTACTAAATTTCCTTTTAAAGAAAGTGAAAGTAGCAAAAATATTTCAAGAGGAACAATTTCAAGAATAATTTTCTCTCTAGAGAAGAATACTACTCCTCAGATGAAGGATACCATTTTACATCAAAGAAGGATGTAGATGAATACCTATCCATGGCCTCTATGATCCCTAGAAGTTAAAGTAGATCTATAGATGAGGAAGAAGGTGAATTTTATTTTCAAGGTGAATATGTCTCTGCTCTTGAAGATATTGATTGTGCAAGAAAAGAGAATAAAATGAAAAATGCCCTAATTGAATCGAAAATAAGAGAATACAAAAATATTGAGAAGGAGGTCCTATTACACAAAAATGAGTTGGAGAAAACCACATCTTAAAGTTAAGAATATAATATTATACCTAAAGAAAGATCTCATCATGCAAGTAGATCCTTTACCAATAGATTTAATCATGCATTTTTTGGTTATTGTTTCATTTGCAATAAGTATGGACATAAAGCTATATAGTAAAAATTTGAAATGAATGAAATAAATTTTGTTAGTAGAAATTATCTTACTTCTTTGGTATATTTCAATGTGACATGTTAGATATGTAACAATGTTGGGCACATAGAATTTTTTTACAAAATTAGAAATTCAAAAGACTATTGATGTTGATCAAGTCAAAGAAAAAAGAAAAAAATCAATGGTTGTTCAAACAACATTTCATAATCAGGCCCAAGCACTATAACAAGGGGGAACCTTAGGATGATGTGTGAAGAAGAAAAGAAAGAATTAATTGACATGGTTAACATACACTACAACTAGGAGACGAGGTGGCCAACACCTTGAAAAATCTGAAATAGTTTTTGTGTTTGTGTTTTTTTTTTTGTGTCTACTTCTTTGTTGTTGGGTCACTATTTTTTGGCTGTTGGTTTAATTTTGGCTACCACTTATGCTTTAATGTGTTTATCTCTTATAGAAGCAGTTTGTTCTAATGTGATGTAAAGTGTTTTAGGTCCCTTCAAAAACTATTTTTCCAATATAATCAAAACATTTCATACTTAGGAATAATCAAATCTTTGTATAATTGACAATGGTTGTTCAAGTCACATGACTAGTAACAAAAAAAAGTTCATCAAATTGGTGAAATGGAATGATGGTTCATTAAAGTTTGGAGATAATTCATTACCAAAGATCCATGGAAAAGGAATTACAAATATTGATGGAAAATCTAAGACTGGAGATGTTTTCTATGTTGAAGGTCTCAAGCACAATCTTCTCAGTGTAAGTCAAATTTGCAACAAAGTATACAGTCTCGTATTTAATGAGAAACTATGTGAAATCATAAAATTAATGTCTAAAATATTGGTGGTAGAAGGCTCAAGGACTGAAGGACTTATACAATATTAAGGGTGTGAATGGAAGAAGTTGTCTTCTAGGAAAAAAAATGAATTTTGTTTGTGGCATATGAGGATGAGACACATCAAATTTGATAATCTTATGAAGATAAACTCCATGCATGAAGTGAGATACATGTCAAGGATTGTTGTGCCCATAAGCACTATGTGTAGGAAATGTCAGATTGGGAAGAAAAAAGGAATAAAATTCAAGACAAAAGGGTATTCTACTACAACTTTGAATCTCATTCATAGTAATTTATGTAGACCTACCAAAAAAAAAAATATTCAAGGTCAAAGGTATTTCATGTTACTTATTGATGATTTCTTTAGAATGGCATGGGTTACATTACTAAAAGAAAAATTAGATGCTTTTAGCATATTTAAGATCTTTAAGTCGATGGTTAAGAATGAAATGTATTCTAGAATTAATTACCTAATATCTAATAGAGGTGGTGAGTTTACATCAAGTGAATTTAAATAATTTTGTAAATAGCTTG
This sequence comes from Sequoia sempervirens, assembly GCA_007258455.2. Classification (NCBI taxonomy): domain Eukaryota; kingdom Viridiplantae; phylum Streptophyta; class Pinopsida; order Cupressales; family Cupressaceae; genus Sequoia; species Sequoia sempervirens. The sequence continues at coordinate 231,501,517 of VDFB02271358.1, forward strand.
GGATAAAAAGACATTATTCTGTTGCTAGAACTCCTCACCAGAATTGAGTAATAGAAAGAAACAATATAATTGTTCAAGAGATGGCAAGAAATTTTTTGAATGAAACCAAATTTCTTCATGTATATTGGAAGGAAGAAGTGCATACTATTGTCTATATTCTCAATAGAAGTCAGCTAAGGGTGGATAACACCAAATGTCACTATGAGATTTAGTATGGGAGACTAGTCACTATCGAATATTTCAAAAAAATTAGAAGCAAATGCTTCATTATGAGAGATGAAGAAGGATTGGGGAAGTTTGATTCAAGATCAGATGAAGGAATATTTCATAGGTATTCAAGCAAAAAAAGGGCCTACAAATGCAATAACAAAATATTGAGGAAAGTGGTTTAAAGTGAAAATGTAAAGGTAGATAAAAAATTTCATCAAAGTTCATGTGAGCAAGAAGACTGTTGGATTGGTGAATCTACCTGCATAGAGGAAGAAGAATTTGTTGAAAAGGATGAAGCTTAGGAGAAATTCCCAAGACTCTTGCCAAATATTTTCAAAGGAATCATTTAGAAGATCATATCATTGGAGATAAGAATGAAGGAGCACAAACAAGAAGGTTTTCAAAAGAAAATGAATAAGTGAATTTATCTCTATTGTCAAGAATAACCATTTTTTTTTTATTCTAGTAAAGATGGAGGATGGATTCAATCTATGGAAGAATAACTAAATCGGATTGAAAATAATTAGACTTTGGATTCATTTCCAAGGCCCATAGACAAGAATGTAATTGAAACAAAATGGGTGTTCATGAATAAACTAAATGAAGATGGAGAGGTTGTATGGAAAAAAGAAAGATTCATTTTCAAAGGATATTCATAGGTTGAAGGAATTGGCTTTGCAGAGGCATTTACTCTAGTGGCAAGAATGGGGACCATGAAAATGTTTCTTGCATGTTTTATTCATAATAACTTCCAAGTTTATAAAATGGATGTGAAATATGCCTTCCTGAATGGTGAGATAGAAGAAGTATAAATAGAATAACCTGAAGGATTTTAGCTATTAGTAGACCAAAAAATGGTATGTAGACTTAAGAAGGTATTGTATGGTTTTAGACAAGACTCAAGGCTTGGTATGCATGGTTGGGCACATACCTTAGCTAGCAAGACTTCATGAAAGGTACTACAAATAGTAACTTGTACATCAAAGTAGAAGATGAAAGGATTCTAATTGTTGTGGTGTATTTTGATTCAATATATTTTTTGGAGGAAATGATGAAATTTGTAAGAATTTTACTAAATAAATATAGAAGGAATTTGAAATGTCCATGTTACATGAATTTTCTTTCCTTCTTGGACTTCAAATTATACACTTAGATAATGGAACGTTTACCTCTCAAGTAAAGTATGACTTGAAGGAAATACTAAAGAAGTTTGGTATGGAAGACTATAAAACTATGAGCACTCCAATGGTAACTAGTTTCCATTTGAGTAAAGATTATGTGTCACCAAAATTTGATCAAACTTTGTATAGGTACATGATTGGAGGCCTATTGTAGTTAATAGCTTCAAGTCTTGATATAAATGTAGGTAACTTGTTTGGTTGAAAGGTTTCAAGATGATCCAAAAGAGATCCATGTAAATTATATCAAGGGGATTTTTAGATAATTGAAGAGAACTTTGGAATATGAATTATGGTATTAAAAGGGCATTGAATTTTCATTGAGTGCATGTACTAATGTTGATTGTGTTGTTAGTGTTGACAACAAAAGAAGTACCAATAGTGAAGCTTTATTTTTAGGAGACATATTGGTCTCTTGGTTTAGTAAGAAGTAGGAATCAATGTCCTTATCAATAATAGAAGCTAAATATATTGTTACAACATCTTGTTGCACCCAAGTGTTTTCGATGAAGTAAACCTTGAAGGACATCAAGGTGATGTATGATGAGCCCATTCTAATTTTGTGTGATCATACAAGCATCATCAATATTTCAAAAAATCTAATGATGCATGCTAGAACAAAGAATTTATCTATCAAATATCACTTCTCAAGAGAGAAATTTTTTGATCAAGAAGTAAGACTGGAGTATGTTCCCACAAAGGAACAAACTGTATAAATCTTCACAAAGGAAATTTCAAAGGATACTTTTGAGTATCTTAGATGGAAGCTAGGGTTTTTTTCTCCTCCTTATAACCAAATACATATTTGGTGCATCTGTCTAGGGGGGAGAAATTAAAGATACATTTTGAACCCTATATTGATGAATGCTAGCTCACAAAGGGATTAAGTAGAAGAATGTTGAAGCTTGTGTAGATAGAAGAGCTTGTAAGTTGTGGCAAGCTCTGTTTAAGAAAATTATACCTTTATCCTTGATGTTAAAGGGGCAGAGAAAGAGAAAGAGATGGAGCAAGGGAAAGATATTGAATATCCTATTGATGTTGCTCACATTAGTGTTTCCAAAAATTTCAAAGGGGGAGATTTTTAAAAGTGTTTCCGTTGATGTAAATAGTATGGAGTTTGTTGGTTGTCATTGATGTCAATTTTATGGTGCTTTTTGATGATTATTTTCTTTGTTAGTGTGATGGTTGCATATGTTACAATCAGAATGTTGATTATAAGTATAATCAATGTTGTATTCACTTTTTAATGTTGTAATATACATAGAAGAATCTCTTACATTCAATGGCTCAGGAAGGTGATCTGAAAGGTTCTAGAGAATGCTCCACATTCCTTTGATTTTATGAGTTGTTCCTACAATTTGAAGGCTACACAAAGTCAAGTGTTCAACATATATGTTCTAGTTTTTAGATTATAGATGTTACCACAAAAGTTTCCTGAGTAAGCATGGTGAAGACTATGTTGTTGCAGTCTTGGAAGTTTCTGATATATGCTCCACCTTTCTCCATAATTATTGTTGTTTTCTTACAATTTGGAGGGAGTTCTTGTCATGTCTATCTGTTGCTTCTTGAAACACCAAAAACTAGGTTTAATTAAAATGGATTGATGGAAAATTGGGTTATGATGGACATATTTCTCAATATTTCATTAGGAAATGAGATCCCCACAAATAATTCACTAAAAAACCTTAGGTGAATCAACTCAATATGAGAATTTTTTTATTTCTTTATGCTTTGAGGATAGGGGTCGAGTTCAAACAACACTTTTGGGAGAAAAACCAAAAATATAAAACCTACTTAATTATGCAAAAGTAAACATGCAACAATAATATAAAGCTCAATATTAATAGAAATAGAAAACTTACATCGAATTTGAGAAGGGAAAAATGTGTTTTCTAGTCACCAAAAGCCAACTTTAAAAGGTTGTCTAGGACATAGTCACCCATCGATGAATGGGTCTTTTATCAGGGTTTTTTAGCAACTTTTGGGAGCCACTGATACTGATATGTAGCTTCTAATTTTTTAAGGTTACAGTGTCGAAAATTTGGAAATTAGATTTGTAGGTTAGGTTCTGCGGTTTGACAACAACTTTGATAACTTTTGCAACTTTGACAACTTTTCCAATATTGCTCTTAAAATATCTTCGATCCTTCTAAACTAAGATTTGCAACACAAACAAAACAGAGATTTTTTTTTTGTTTTTGGTGAATGGGGGTTTTCCTTGGTCAAACCCCATTTAGGTAATCAAACCTTGAATTAAAATAAAGCATGAAAGAAGTAATGATGAATGAAAAATGATATGTTACCACTCAACCAACCCTTGGATGAATCTTGGAATGCAGATCTACAACTTGCATGAAATGGCTTTAATGATGTTGATTTGATAATTTAGATAATGCTTTGAATGCTTAAACATGATCTTGAAACCTACATCATAGTGTTAGCTCCAAAAGCATGCATGATGCAAGAAGAATTTGACATGATCATTGAATCTTGAATGTTGCAATACATCTCTAATATGTTTGCTTTTGAATGCTCTTGATCATCAACTTTACTCTTTCGAAATTACTCTTCAAAGTGCTCTTGAAATATCTTGTAAATCTGAGTGAAACTTTTGTGAAATAGCCTTGTATTTATAGGTATGTAGCTTGAATTTCTCAAAAATCAAACATTACAAGCCAACATTGAAATATGGATTTAGAGACCTTAAAATACCACCAAAAACTTATTTAAAATGCAAGTTGAAAGGCCTAGGGAGGAAATGGGTGAATGGGTCCTATTTCCCTATTCTTGGAATACACATTGCTCAAAGTAAAGTGTTATATGTTGACATTAATTATTTTCAGGTTTTCCCTTCAAAAACTATAATTTATTAGGCTTGTAAATGTAAGATAGGGCTTATCAAAGCATAATAAAGTCCAATTTATTAAGAGGGCCTAAAAAAGTGAAAATGTAAATGGATGCAATTTTCAACACTACAAATTAAGACATTAGTAAGTCCATTTTAATTAGGAGAGCCCAAAAAAAGTGAAAATGTAAAGGGATACATTTTTCTACCTTACATTTAGCCCCCACTTTAGTGAGAGGATGACCTTGCATCAAACTCACACTAAAGTAGACAATCAAGAGAGGTCTAATTGTATAATTGTCAGAAGGATAAGATGACAAAGTTGAAGGAGGACAATCAAGCCCTCAAGATCTAAGATGTCATGGAAAAAATAACAAAGGCACAAGGAGGCCCATTCCTATGTTAAACATATATATGCAACAATGATAAGATACTCAATCTTACAATGTCAAAGACTCAAAGAAAGAAACAAAAAGAAAAGGGGTGGATCAAGCCTCAAATACTTTTCCAACTTGTTGTGGATCAAGCCTTATCTATTTTTCTAAAAAAAATTACAAGTGGAACCAGTTGTCCACTATGTAAATAAAAATGAACACTCACATGGGCTAGTAAAATCCATTTTCCACTAGGTGAGACCGCAAAAGTGGAAAATGAGAGAATATTATTAGGCTCCCATAATCATACAAAACCTATGCATCCTAATAAATTAATAAGGCACCACACAACATGAACTTTGAGCTCCATAAGGCTTAGCAACCTGTGCTATGCTAAGCACTTATAAACAAACATGGCCCCACTAGCAACCAAGGTGTGTTCTTCTTGGTGGCCATGAAAAATTAGGCTCCCATAACCATAAAAAAGCTATATATCCTAATAAATTAATAATGCACCACACAATATGAACTTTGAGCTTCATAAGGCTTAACAACCTGCATTATGCTAAACAATTATGAAGAAAGGTGTGTTATTCTTGGTGGCCATGAAAAAGGTTATAACTTCAATCTTCACAAGGCTAGAAAGTTGTGTTATGCTAAAATATTATGAACAAAATGAAAATATATAAGACATTTTCAAAGGGGTTTTGCTGAGTTCATGTAAGGTCTCATCTTAGGGAACATTGTGCCTAATGTCTCCAAGAGAGGAAAAGTCAAGTATAAAAGATTCATAACTTAGGGAACGAAATGTGTAGCATCACCACTAAGAGGAATGCCATATGACAAGAAAGTTCACACTCTTAGACAACATCAAATCAGATGACACCACCAAGAAGAAGACAAATCACATGAAGTAAGAAAACTGCACTATGAAACATAAAGTAAAGTTAAAATATTTCAAAGTGATAATGCTAATGTGTGCCCCCACTTTAAAGAAATTGCTAAACACAATGCAGTGAGAAATTAATTTAAAGTAAGAAATGATAAATGCTAATCAAGATATGAGAACTTATTTGGAAAGCCCTATGACAAGCACATGTTTCCAAATAAAGCTATGTCATGAAAATGGGTTTGGCCCCAAATGAAATCCTAAAATCACACATAAGGGATTCATTGATTTGGGGTCAACATATGTCTTTTCTAAAAAGATATTATAGAGCTCAAAAATATCATCATTCCCTAAGAAACTCATGGAACTTAGAGAATGTCACATTGAGAGAAAAAACAAAAACAAAAAAAAATGGGTCATGATGGAAGAGACCTAAATTTCTAAACACCTTGTGTCATTCCCTAAAGGGAAAAAAAATACAAGATAAAAGATCAAATTATACGGCATATAGAAGAATGCGATACAAAAAGAGGAATAAACATAAAAAAAAACATTGAACAAAACAATACAGGGAATCACATTACACAGATGAAATCACACAAATAACATGAAAAGAGAACAAAGAAATACTAGTAAGGTGCATGTGATTCAACCTATAGTAGGTCATCCGCATCCCAATCTTATTCATCATATTCAGAAGGTGGGCAACTAGCCAAACGGACAATATAAAGTGCCAAAGTTGGACAATCACCAAGTTTAGCATGTGGTGAATCACTCTTTGTAGGAGGATCACCATGGTTGTTATCATTTAAGCTCATGGAAGAGGAAAACAATAAATTCATCTCATTATGCACTTCCTCATCAATTTTTTCAATTTCATTATCATCATCTAGGTTAATCACAATAGGATGTCTAATGATAATATCCATGGAAGATACTTGTTCTTTTTGTGGTTGAGATTTAGGATTTTCTTGTTTTGGTGAAGGTGAAGAATCATCATGCATCACTTGAGGTGTGTTTGTATTTTAATTTTCTATGTTGTTCTTTTCCTTTTATTTTAACAAACATGCAATATAATTACATCTGCACAATATAGTTTTCAAGTTGCAATTATGTATGAGCGGGTTCATCAACCATAGATTTCTTTTCTTCCCCTAAGGGAGGAACAAAAGGAACCATGGGAATTTTTCAACCTCTTTCTCTTTATCTTTATAAACTTTTTTGATTTTAGGAGGCACAATGAAGCTTATTTGGTTATCTTGTGGCCTCTTATAGGAAATAGGTGAAGGATTTATCGTGTTTTATTCATGGTTACTTGGAAGGGATTTTGGTTCAATCATGGTTTCATCAAGGATACGAGGCTCAATAATGGGTTGAGGCATATTGGTGAGGGATAATTATGCTATGCACTTTTCCTTCAATTTTTTATAAGATTTGAAAAAGAAGTCCTCACAAGGCATAATAGGTTCCATAGGTTCAAGATACAATAAATCCAATGTGAAGTTCCCACAGGAAGACACATGATTAAAGCCACTATGGTGCATAGTAAATATCTCATTTCCAAATGGAAACTTTAAACATTTGTGTACCATCGATTGGACAACTTTTATCTAGTGAAGCCAAGGGTAGCCTAACTTCACATGAAATTGGTCTAATGGTGGGATGATGGAGAATGAGACACTTAATATTTTTTGGCCCAACATTTAAAGGAAGAGTTATCAAGCCTATCGTAGGGTAAGAAAAGCCATTATGCATTTTGATCCATGCTTTTGAATTTTGATAAGTATCTTGATAAATCTCATGCACAAACAAGAATTCTCCAATGATCACATTCTCTACACAAATGGGATCAACTAATATCCCATTAGTAGGATTTTTATTGATTCTTACAACTATGTAAAGAGGACCATTAGGTGCATGTTTGATTATGTCATGTTGTGAGAAAGAAATGTGAAGGGTTGTTTTCATTAGGACCTTACAAGGTTGAAATTTAATGATTGCAATCATCTTACACATAGAACTTTCTACATTATCTTTCATTTTTCATCATCTGTGTCAACATTCATCACATCATTCTTAGTTTCACTAGCTTTGAAAAGGACAAGTTATGATTTGGAATAGTATTAGTAAATATTGGAAAATTTTGGTTAGGAGGGGAAGCCAAATTATTATCTTGATCATTAACACCACCAATTTGAATGCGATTAGAATCAATTTGGTCTTGCACAATATGTTTTAGATGCTTACAATATTTTGTATCATGTCCATTCTATCAGTGAAAATGGCAATAGGAATTTTGTCTCTAGTTTGAAGGTAAAGGCTTAGTAGGGTTCAGAGCTCTAATAGGAGGTAAGGAAATTAAGTTCTTGTTCAAGAGCTACAACTTGGTGTTATGAATGGTATCAGGTAGAGCGGTAAATTGTCTATTTCTCTCTCCAATGTGTACATGGATTTTTCTTCTTTATAGTAGCCACTTGGGTGTCAACATGTTGAGTTGGTTGAGGGGGAATTTAGTTGTAGAAAGCCCTTATTTTGTTTCTTGAATGATTGATAGTTGTTTTGAGGCACATATTCAAATTTTCTAGGACAGCTAGAGGGAGTTTCATGGTTGTCAAAGGAGGAATTGAATTTTGACTTTGATGTTGAGTATATCCCAAGGATTCAGCACAATTATTCATTGTAGGGAAATGGTTTGTAATGATGTGATTTAAGCTACACATAACTTCTATTTTTTATTCATTATTAATTATTCTCCTCATGTTATCTATGATAGGAAATGTCATCACTAACAATGTATTCAAAACCCAAAAATTCTTACAATTTCTCTAACTCTTCATCCATTCTTCTTAGGTTCTCTTGAGGAACTTTAGCCGTTCTTGATTCAATATTAGTAACATTAGTTTTTGGTAAGGAGGTCATAGGAAATGAAGTGTCAATAGTATGGTCCATAGTGGATTGACTAGTTTCAACACTATCAATGAAAGAGTTAGAAAACCCAGGATCCACAATGGTTGATGTATCACGGGCTGATATGGGTCTCAAACTATGTCTCATGATGATACTGGAAATAGAACACTAAGTTATGAAGCTCATACAAGTTTCACAAACCCAAGGTGCACCAAAAATAAATAATAGGTAAAATGCAATCAAACACCCTAGAATGTAAAGTACAATGGAAGTATGTAAAAGTAATTTATAGATTTATAACAAGATAACTTTCTAATTATGCTATGTAAAAACCTTTAAATGATGTCTTTATTTAAATAAAAAATTTGAATTCAAAAAATTCATTGAATTTAACAAATTAACCTTAATATTAAAAATTTCAAAAAATAGAAATTCTAGAAACTAAAAAAAAAAAAACAGAATGTACAAATAGTGTTTTTGATGCTCAAAAATTCAAAACAAAGCCCTAGTCGGGGACTGATTTGGCCATGGGTGAATGGGTCTCACTTTAGGGTTTTTTAAAATTAATTTATAGATTTCTGAGTTGATTTTTGTTCTTTTCATATTTTTGTTTGAAATAGGTGGTTATAGTTTAAAATTTCTAGAAAATCGGATCTAAATGGAAGTGAAAAATGTTGTTAAATGACAAGTAAAAAGACCTAATTTGAGATGCAATTTTGATGCGAGGGCATCATATTTTTCTTAAATATATTTTTGTGCTTTGCGTCAACTAATGTCATTGTATATGGATCCATAAGTTTTAAATCTTTAAATTTGATTTTTTTTTGTTTTGGTGGTAGAAAACTACCTTCCCATATGCTCATTTAATGAGTAGCAACAACAAAACTGTAAGATGGAAAACTTGAGCTAGAGTTTTTGGAATTCAAAATAGGTAGTTGGGGCATTGATGACCATTTTCGAGCACTACCCAAAGGTTTAGGCAGGATTTGGTAGAGGAAGTTTCCTAATTTTGGATAGTTTTTATTGAAGAAGAAATAACAACAAGAAGAGAGGGGAAAAAACAAAGGAAAATGAGGTTAGAATAGTGGAAATAAAGGAGAATATTAGAGGAAAAAAGAAGGAATGTTTTGATAGTAGATAGAGAGGCCACATTAGACAAAAATAAGACAAGGTGGAGGACAATAGACTCCATATTTTATTGTAGCAGATGTAAATGTGAAATGATTGTAACTATTTATATTTTCAAAGTTAATGAAAATTTGCTTACTTCTTCCCAAGTCTTGGTCCTTTGATATTGTGTGTGTGGTTACAAGAAATATGATATAAATTTTCTATTTTAAAAGTCTGAGTTTTTCTATTTGCATGTTTAAAGTCCTTTTTGAAGCTAGAATTGCAAACAACCACCTATGACCATTGTTGTAGCTACTCACAACAATAGTTTTTTTTCGACAACAACTTAGTTTGTGTCTTTATAGTTGATTTTTTTCCTTGAGAACTTACTATGTGACTTGCAACATGTGTGTAAAAATTTTTAGAGGTTGTGTGAGTTGTTTACATCAACACAACCCCTCCTTTTCCACTTTTTAGTTCATTTTAAAGTGGGTTTATGGGTGCCTACAAGGGCTAGGAGCCATTAGAGTGGTATCAAAGCATATCTACAAGCAAGATCAAATGGTAAGCAAGATGAAGACTAAATTTTTGATTGGTGAGTATCAACTTGAAATTCTCATCAAATTAAAAAATTTAGGACAAAGGGAGTTGAGTGTGAAAACCTATATTGAGGAGTTATATAAAATTTCCATCAGGTTGGTCATAATGAATTAGACCATGAAAATATAGCAAGATATGTTAATGGATTGAGGTTAAACATTAAGGATGAACTAAGTATGATAAGGCTATGAAATGTGGAATAAGCATATCGATATGCTCTAAAGGTTGAAGAGAAATTAGCAAGAAATCAAGGAACAAAAAAAATCAAAGGTGGATACAACAAAGTTCAAGTATAGCAATAGAAAAACTACAACCATGGTAAGGAGGCCAACCCATCAAAAAAGTCAAAAGGAGAAGGATGAAACAAGGTCAAGACCATACCCCATGAGAGGTAAAGGTGGATATGGAAGAGGCCAAGGTAGAGGATTCCAAGGAACATGTTTTAACTATGGATAGTATATCCATAGATTTTATGAATTCCCACAACATAGACTAGAAGGATCAACAAGAATAGGGGAAACATGTGCACATGTAGCAGAGGGGGATAATGAGTCTACATGGTCTATTAGTCAACAAAATGAACTTGAGAGAGGAGAAGCACTTAGGATGAAGAGGAAATTGTTGAAGCTAGCCAAAAAAGAAGATGAACCTATGCAAAGGAAAAATTTATTTAGAAAAATATGTAAATCAAGTGGAAAATGTTGCACAAAGTCATAATAGATAGTGAAAACATTGATAATTTAGTTTCAATTGAAACTGATGATAATTTGGGGTTAAAATGGATAGCTCACCCTACCCCTTACAAGGTTTCATGGTTGTCAAAAGGGAACCAAGTCTTTGTTGATCATAAATTCCTTGTGAATTTTTGAATAGGCACTTATGAAGATGAGGTGTGGTGTGATATCATGCCGATGGATATATTTCACTTAATATTGGGGAGGTCATGGTAGTTTGATAGGAAGGAAACCCATAATGGGAGAAAAAACACTTATACATTGGAGAAAAATGGAAGAAAGCACACTCTTATGCCATTGGTAACCAAGGAAGAAGAGGTGGAAAGTGGTCCAAAAACATTGCTAATAACATGGAAATAATTCTTGAAAGAGATTAAAAGGGAAAAGCTATGTTTTGCAATAGTTCCTATGAAGCATTTTTTCCTTGATTGTTTTTATTTTTGGCTTGTGCAAAGATTTTAGTTTTGAATGAGCCCGTACTCAAGTACAATTATTGGAAAGGTGCACAATGCACCACATGGTGGCTGTGCAACTTTCATTTTTTTCCTTACCTTTGGAAGAGAGTTGGGAAATGTGTCAAATCGTTGAAGATTTTCTAAAGGAGCTATATTCATGAGCTCAAAAGTTTTCACCTATTCAACACATCATCTCTTCGTTACAGGTAGATTGCACTTCTTATGAAACAATATCTATTAGGAGTTTCTCAGAACTTGTTGGCCTTTTTATTCTCTTGGTTTTCAGGATGGAAGCTTTGAGTCAGTTCCCTTGCATGACATGATTGGTACACTTGACCTTCTTCCAAGCTATTTTCTAGGATTTGACCGTTTACACACCTCTATCTTTGCTAAATATCTAAAAAGAATTAATGCAGTAGCTAAGAATTTATGAGCAAAGATTGTTGTGACCTAACTAAAGATCTACGATTAAATCGTGAGCTATCAAATGCCAACATCTGGCAGTAATTAATTTTGTGTTGTGGTGGATATTTCCTCTTTCTATAGCTATAAAGGAAGGGTGGCGATAGATGAAAGGGTTGGATTCCAATTTTTAGTTTCCTTTGTTGAGGAAAAGTTTCTTTAGTTTTCTTAGGATATAAAACTATTTTTAGAAGTAAAAGTTGTAGAACTACTTTTCTCTGGCATGTTATACCTTTTAAAGCTTAAACTATTGCTAGATTGGAACTTGACCTTTATTTTAAAGTTCATTTGATATTTAAAGCATGAAATATTGAGAAATCTTTGAGACTATGCATGTATGGCCTTTATCAAGATTTATTTCTTTATGCTTTCATTTTGAATGAAACACTGTGTCTTGAAAGCTCAATTTGAATAGTTTAAGTGGCTGATTTCTATGTCGTATGCTCGTATAGTAGAATAATAACTTGTGAAAAATAGATTATGTCATTGGACTTCTCTATTTTTCTAAAGGATTATTGTTTTGTTATATTATGATGTATTAGGAGGAAGGGTTTATGCAATTTTTGAATGTTTTTCTATCACCATCAAAAATATTTATGTTTGATTGGACCTTAATGAACACTGCCTGTGGAAAGATTTGAAGGTCTACACTGTGCTTGTTGTTAGCCTTTGATGTTCATTCTCTTTCCAACAATGAGGGGTGATGGCATTCTGTATCCAATTATATCACTCATAGGAATGATTGGGTTTGGAATGTTGTAAAAGTGTTGGTGCATTGCCATTTTATGTTTTATGTTTACATTTCCTTCTACCCTTTTCTCCAAAACCAAAAGAAGAGCTGAATTTCTATATAAATTCGAGAGGTATTCAGTGAGGCACAAATTGGTCCCCCCACTCACTCACTAAATTTTCCATAAGATTGTTAGAGAGGCGTAAGTTTTGATGATCAACAGTTCTTTTTCTAGCACGCTTGATGGGACAAGAAGTTTTTTGAATGCCTAATTAGAAATTAGAAATATTTATTAAATTGGGCTAAGGAAGGAAACTAGAAGTTTCATCCCTAGAGCCCAAACAAGAGCATCTTCAAGAGGCCACTTCCAGTACTCTCAGTTACTTGCCTTGATACCTAGGAGAAGGATACTTATAGATTTTGTATCACCTATAAGGAGCAATAGAGTAAGAAGTAAGATCCCAATATCTAGAGCCTCATCTACTCCACCTGGAGGCTCAACCTTCCAAATAAGAATACCTGTATACTCGATTCATAGGAATATTTTCTTTATGGCTCATGTACCTCCCCCTTCTCCTAGAAATATTATATTCTAGGGGAGCGATAGTCCTCTATGACCACCCACACCACCATATGTATGGGCTGCCATACCCACTAACGCCCTCAAGAATATTCCAAAATTCTTTGGAGAATACTTCAAAACCCCTTTTGAACACCTTCAAGATATAGCAGAGGCATGTAGGGTACATAATATAGTGAAGGAGAACATAACCTTGAGGCTATTAGCTGCCTCTTTCAAAGGAAAAGCCCAAGACTTGTATCGTTCTTTGGCCTCAGGCTCTATCATCTCCTAGGATCAGCTCAAAGAAAGGAGGTTTGAATGCTTCTCAAAGAAAGGAGACTGTTCTTTGTTGCTGTAACAAGTAATTATCATCAAGAGATCTCTGCAAGAGGCCATGAGTTATTTTAACACCATGTTTCACAAGCCCTAGCAAAGGATTCTTGTGACTGCTCAACCTCAAGCCAAGATGGCGTTCATGTTCTATCTGAAGGTCCTCAACTCAGACATCATAGTAATGATAATGTCCATGGGAGGGGATATCTTACCCAATGCATATGAGTTGGTTGTTCATTCAAAAAATAGTTTAAATGATTTCAAGAAGCTTTTGACATAATCTCTGATGCCTGTATTTGCAAAAATATCTTGTGGTCTTTGGGAAGAAGCTAATCCAAGCACTCTTGCTACATAGCTAACATTGGCTATGCTACAGTCTATGTATATGTATCCTGCCACCCAAACAATCATGTTGGGATTTTCCTCAATCACAACTAATATCAATGACATGAAAATTCTCATGTAGACTTTTGCTAATGAGTTGGGCATTATCAATCAACATTAAGCAACACCTTCGAAGTAGACCACACAAGTCTATGCCAGGGGAAAGCCATCTTATCAGTAGAATCCATACCAGGGATCCTCTAGAGGAGGAGGTCAATAGGTGACTTTTGTAAACCAGATAGTTTGGTCACCATGCCACTATAGACTATAATAGATAGCCCGAGTAAAGAGTTGATTCTAGGCTAGAACAATTTGGTGGAAGACAAGAATGTATGGTGCTTCCCATGCAACGATAGCCATATGCCCCAAAAATTGTCTAAGGCGGAATATACAACATAAGATAGCGAAAGAAAGAAGCAAGGGTGTGCTCTAGAATGTGGATGAATATGAGTCTTCCAAAATGGAAAATGCTTATTTTAGGGTGAAAATGAAAGGGATATCCTTAGAGAAAAAGATAGATATCACACCCGATCAAGTGCCATTTTTGTGGATAGAACAACAAGATGCAATGTTCATGAATGAAGTTTTGATGACTAGTGCCCCACAAGTACAGTTGGATTACAACACAAAATCAAAAAGAAGGCTCATAGGAGAATACGTGCAACAAGCTTTGCCACACCCTTAGCCATGTCAACTTCCACTACAAGAAAAGAAAGTTCCATTTCCTAGAGGCCAACCTATTCCATAGCCATGTAATCCACCGTTTCCAGAGAAGGAGGCAAGCAAGACACTGAGCCCATCCATGATGGAAAATTTTCTTCAAAAAATAAGAGAAATATGACTATTCAAGCCCAAGACCCAACCAGTCAGAATGCTTAATGTGGTGGAACAATTGAAGAAGGTTCCTTCCAATGTATCTCTATGGGATGTCATATCCATTCCTGAACAAAAGACATTGCTTTTGGAAGCATTGAAAAAAGAAGAACAAATGCCATAGATGGGCATGAATCCATTGTGTAGCTAAAGTAGAGATAGAAAATCAGTGTTATCCCCTCAAGTTCTAAAAGTAGTAGCTTATACAAATGATGTGAGCAATGCAAAAGAGAAAGAGGTAAGCAAGCCAAAGCCCACACCTTTCTTTTTAACACTTATTGTGGGATATAATCTTTTGCATAATAATTTGAATTATTCAAGGGCTAGCTCAACTATCATGCAAAAACAAGTGGTTGATGCCCTAAAACTTAAATATGAACCCCTTGAGAAAGGAATCAAGTAACTAGATGAGAAGAAGGTTCTGACCGTCAATTGGATAAAAGATCTATCTCTGACCCTCTTCTCATATCCAAGCCAAATAGTCACACAATAAATAGTAGTGATAAAAATTCCCCCAGTCTTCAGAATGCATCTTTCAAGATATTTCACTATGAAACTTGAAAATACTTGGAATTTGACTGGTCCCACTTGATATTGAGAACTAAGCATAGGGCGAAGATGAAGATTCTATCTAAATATTTGCATCTCGAACACATTGTAGACAATGCAGACTTATGCTTTGAAGCAATGCATACCTCCATCTCTCAACAAGAGAGATATTGTGTGGAGATGTTGGAAGATGAAGATAAAAGTGATCAGATTCCCAAAGAAGAAGTGCTACTCAACAAATTCATTGATTCTAATCCATTCAAAAAACTTTCATGCAACAAGGCTAGGAACCTATATGATTTTCGACAATGATCATGTCTTCCCAAAATTAATGAAGGATTAGGAGGAATATGATGATTCAGGAGATAATCATCTATGGACCCTATATTTTGATGGCATTAGTGTAAAGTTGGCTCTAGAGCTACTATCCAACTAGTATCTCTGATGGGATAAGAGACCCTCAAAGCTTACCATTTTTGGTTCTCATGCTTGAAAAATGATGCTAAATATGAGGCCTTGGTCCATGGTCTGATCCTTGTAGAAGGAATGGGCATAAAGAGATTACAAAATTTTAGAGATTCAGAGCTAGTGGTGAGCTAGGTCTCTGGGTAAGTGACTGCAAAAAACAAGAGGATGAAATGATACATAAATTGGATTTGGGAATTAATTGAGAGCTTTGAAGCTTTCAATTTTCAAGTTATTCCCCGATCTCAAAATAGTGTCGTTGATCGAATGGCTTTTGTTGATTCACAATTTGAACCATTTTCTTATTCAACCAAGTAGAATATTGTAGAAGTCATCATCCGACACTCAATTCTTGACACTGATGAAAAATAGAAAGTTTTTATGATGACATTCAAATTTTTGCCTTCATACAGAAAGGAGGAATGGCTTTCGACTATTCTCCACCAGGAGAAAAATTTCCCAAGAGCAGGTCATCGAGTTAAAAGGTAATAAGCTTCCTCAAGGATTGATTTCCCTTGAGAATCTCTTTCATTGTGAAGATGTGAGAAATGGCAAGAAAAGGTTCACTACATATGCTAGGGACTACAAAGAGCTTGATGTCAGAAATGGCAAAAAGTTAAAAGTTAGAAAAGAAGTTTCTCACAAGGACAAGAAAATATTGAAGGATCTATGTTTCAAATATGATGGAGTTATTTCCTAGACTTATGATGATGTCAAAGGATATGACATGGGAATAATTCAACATACCATTGATTTGGCAGAAGGATCTAAACCTATCTGACAAAAGCAAAGGCCAATCAACCCAAAGGTTGAGGCGTTGATGGTGTAGAGGATCACCAAATTAGTCAAGTCAAGAATCATATATTTGATCAAACATTCCACCTGGGTGTCAAATCTGGTTCTAGTCTAAAAAAAGAATGGAGATATTAGGATTTTTCTTTATTTTTGAGATTTGAATAAAGCCTCATTAAAATATCATTACCCCTTGCCATTGATGGAGTAGATTCTATAGACTGTGGTCGGATCAGAGATGTTTTCATTACTAGATGTTTTCTCAAGCTATAACCAAATATATGTGAAGGAAGTCAATCAACATAATACAATGTTTACCACTAAGTGGGGAACATTTGCATATTCAAAAATGTTAGTCAAAATTTCAAATGCTGGTGTGACTTTTCAATGAGCAATGGATATTTCTTTCAAGGGATTGATCAACCTGATTATCCTAATATATCTAGATGACCTAACAGTATTTTCAAAATCAAATGATGATCACTTCAATCATCTATAAAAGTTTTTCTATAAATTCCAATAGTTTGGGATTTCTTTGAATCCAAAAAAGTGTGTTTTCGGAGTACCTCAAGGAAAGTTACTTGGCTTTGTGGTATCTAAGGAGGGAATAGTGATGGACCCCAAAAGGGTTAGATCTATAATGGAATTACCCCTACCAGTGAATTAGAAGGGACTACAATCTTTCCTCAGGAAGTTCAATTTTTTTCAGCAGATTAATATAAGCTTTTGCAGGCATTGTGAGACCAATCACGCTGATGTTGAAGAAAAACCTAATTTTCAAATGGACCCCTGAAGGAAAAGAAACTTTTAAGCAACTAAAGATAGCCATCTCTATAGCCCTAGTACTTGTCACCCCTAATTTTTCCAAATAATTCCTACTCTATGTGTATAGTGGACAACATACCATAACTTTCATGCTCACTAAGAAGTGCAACAAAGATAATGGAGAGCATCCTATTGCATTCCACTCAAGGAACCTCAAATCTTATGAAGCTAGGTATAATTTTGTACAAAATCAAGCCTTTTCCATTATTAAAAGTGTAAAGAAGTTTTAACACTTAGTGTCGACCAAAAAGATCATTATTCTCGTGGCACATCCCAATGTGCAGGAATATATCACAGAAGGTGAGATAACAGAAAAAAGAGAAAATTGGATCACCAAGATCCTAGAATATGATGTGGACATTAGACCAACCAAGCTAGTTTGAGGAAGAGGTCTGTGTGAATACATTGTGCAAGAATCAAGTCCCATAGCTGAAAAAGAGACCAATCAGGTCTACTCGAACCAATTCAAGACCAATGAATCTTGGGTGGCTAATTGAACATAGTATATGCAAAAGGGGTACTACCCAACTAGCCTTCCATTTCATAAAAGGTGATAATATAAATTGCAAGGAACTAGGTATGTATTAATCGAGGGTATATTATTCAAAATAAATTATGATGGTGTACTACTCTGGTGTTTAGACAAGTTTTAGGTGGAAAGAGTTCTCAATGAATTCCATCAGAATCCTGAAGGTAGACATTTCTCTAACAAGACTATTGCTTTAAAGATAATGAAAGTAGGATATTATTGGTCCTCTATGTTTTTTGAAGCACACTATTTGCTGCAAAAGTGTACCCAATGCCAATTTTTTGTTGGAAAAAGAAAGAATGTCGCTTTGCCCCTGAGCCCAATTGTAACTAAGGAACCTTTTTCTCAATGGGGTTTGGATTTTATCAAAATGATAAATCCTATTTCTAGCACTAGACACAAGTGGATCCTCATGGCGATTGACTACTTCATAAGGTGGATGGAGGTCGTAGCCCTAAAGAATGCCACATAGGAGGAAATTTTCAATTTCCTTGAAGAGATAATAACTAGATTTGGCCCACCCAAGACCATCATATCTGACAATGCCTGAGATTTTGATGGGTTAGGGATGCCAGATTTTTCTATTAGGAATGGGATTTTCCTTAAAAATTCATCAAATTACTACCCATAAGGAAATGGGTTAGCATAGTCAACCAACAAGAACCTAATTTGGTTAATCGAGTGTATTGGGTTTGAACAACAAATGGATTGGCACAAGCATCTGGGACCTGCTTTGTGGGCATACTAGATTAGTCCCAAGCAAATTTTGAAGACCTCCTCTTATGAATTGGTGTGTGGAAAAGAGGTAGTGTTACCCATTTCCATAGAAAATCCTACCTTACAACTATTGAAAGCCCTAGAAATTGAAGAAAGCGGTAGGAGGTACAACTAGTGAAAATCCTCAAGCTAGAGGAAGATAGAGAAAAGGATTATGGAGCCATGATCAAATGTCAACAAACAGTAAAGCGGTGGTTCAACAAAAATACCTCTAACCCAAAATTCAAAGAGGGGAGCTTAGTGCTAAAGTACAATGAACATACTACAAAACTAGGGCAACACACAAAATTTGAAGCGCTATGGAAGGGACCCTTCTGAATCAATGCATGTAAGTAAAAGAATGCATACAAACTTGAAGATATGGAAGGAAACACTTTAGATATACAAGTGAATGGTATTTATCTAAAGTTATTCCATTAAAGTATGTAGTTCTTTAAAAAATTTAACAGTTATGTACCACATGTGTAAATACGCTTTAAATTTTGAGAACAAGCCATTTGAGAATAACGTAGAAGAAATGAAAAGTTGTATTGTATTATATTCATCAAAAAAATTACAATATAATGCAAGGACTGAGGCTCAGATTTAAACATGAGGCTCTCTCAAGCAAACCCGAAAAGAGTAGCAAAGCAAAAAGATGCAAAAAGGAGGCAACATGAAAAAAATGTAAAGAAAAGCCTCGAAGCATTGTCTAGGAAGTTGAAAAGGCTCGTTATCGGGTTCTTCTTATTCTTTTCCTTCTTTTTATTCTTTTTATTCTTCTTCTTCTTCTTCTTGTATGTCAGGGAATAAAAGGAGCTAAAAACACAACACATGTAGGCTCCACATGACACAGACTCAAGGCCTACTCATTGTGACTCTGCACTAGAAAGTCAAAGTGCTTCCTCCAAGTGAGTCTTGGAATGCGCTCCACATCATAATCCTACAATAGATAGTTAGGAACTAGTTGAGAAGAGAAGCAATGCGTCTCAAGGTCCATAGTGCATAAATTAGAAAGGAAGGGAAACCAGGGTATGTCTATCCCAAAGTCCATGTGCCTATAGAGATCAATGGTGCTCAAAGTACCAACACCAAGGATGGCCACTTGCATTATCTCACCAAGCACTTCCATCAGCAAAGTGTGAAACATCTAGTGGCACAGATCAATCATCATGGGCTTAGCCATGTTCAAGTCAATCAGCGAGGCCACAAAGTGGGAAAGGATGTTGTAATTGCTCTGGAGTGGGTTCTCATCATTAATAAAGTCCTGGCCAACTACCCACATGTACATGACCATGGCAAGGAGGTCGCATTTCTTCACCAAGAACTTAATTCAATGACTACTTACCTCTCCCACAAAGTAGTATTGTGGCCTTTGTGGGAGAAGCCAAATAGGAGTACCCAAGATAGCAGACATTCTAAAAGATCAGCAAACTATGGTAGAATCAAAGATAGCACAAATATTGCTAAACTTAAGAGGCTATATTTATGAATGAATATTGCATAAGGTGGCATAGCTATATATAGAAAATTTAAGCCGGTGAACCCAACCAATAGATGGTCTATTTTTGATAGGACAACAATGGGAAGATATCAAAGAAAAATGGAGAAAGGTAGATAAATCATATGGAGGATCTAACATAATGTCTTGAGAAATAAATTTGGACATTGGGGGTAAATGTTCTCATATGTCAATTGTTGACATGTGTCCTTTTCCATAATCAACACCAACCAACTTATTAACATGAAAATACATGGATTAACATGCTAAGCTTTGAAAAATTAATGGTCACATCTTTTCAAGGGTACCTTGCATCACTTCAGCATGTTTCACATAGAAAAAAACACTCTTTTTTCAGTGCAATGAGTCTATTTGTAAGAGAGGTGGTGGGGATAATGTACTAATTCTATCCTCATGGAATTTCCTGCATTCCCAAGGGATACGAATCTCAAATCCACATGTATCACCTCAGCGGTAGCATTTAATGGACCAGTAGTAATGGCATAGCCTTAACTCCATGTACAAGTAAGGAAGTAATTGCACTCAAAAATAGGTTTTCTAAATAAGCAAAAGGAAAGTGGTCATTTTTGTTTAGGAAATTCTTTGCAACTCCTTGATACAATCATGGTGGAGCCATCAACATCTAGTAGAAAAGTTGTAGTTTCAAACAAAAGGCCTAGCTATGCTGATATTTTTGGGGAGAACTCGTTTGCCAATGCCCCTGCACATGACAAGCGGCCTTTTGAATTCTGTAAGAAGGTGTTGCCCGATAGATGCATCCCAAGAGAGGTGGTGTAGGATATAGCTAAAAATGCTTTCAACCTCAAGTTATCAGCAAACCCTAAAAGTTTCAGGGAAGGTGCATTTCAAAGAATGGTGGAGCATGGACCATTAGAGGTTTCTATGTCTTGGCTCTAGAATTTTGGTTTGCCATAGTTCATACTACCTACTGCGTATCCATTCCCAGAGCTGGTTGACACATGTGCCAAAAGATTCAACAAAAGGAAAGGATCCATTGAGGGCAGTAGGATCAAAGTTACTATTTATGTTGAAGCCATATGGGATATGTTGTGCATCCCTATGACTTGGGGTGCCAAACATTTTGATGAAGAAAAAATGGACATATTCAGGGAAGAAATGCCTAGGGAAACAAATTTTTATGAGGAAGAAGCAAAGGAACGAGTAGAGTGAGGTCATCTCCTTTTCCTCTTTCATGCAGGAAATTCAAGGACACATAGTTTGTGTTCTCAATGTTGGCCTAGGATTTTGGCCTTGATAATGATTAGGAGGTCAACCCTTTTCAATTGGGCATAGATTTTACACTAAAGAGAGAAAAAAACCATAGGTACTACAATTTTATTGAGGTGATAGCTGGAAACATGTTAGAATAGTTGAAGAATTATAGTACTGAATCTAAATTCAGGTATTCTTCTTTATTGGCTCATTTAATTTTGCATCAAAATTTTGAGTGGCTAGAGCAGAATGTAGCAATGTCTAAGTGTGATGTAAGGGGTTGTCTCAAACCAGTTTCTATGTGGACCTATTTACTTTCAAAAATAGGGGATTATTACTAGTTTGTAGATCTTTTTCTAAGGCCAGTGCTTCAAGATTTGTTGCCAAACCATATTGGTTGTTTCTCTCCTAAGGTCATACAATGGATGAAATATCCACTGACACTAATGGATTATTTCCTAGGTGAGGATTTTACATTTATTAGATTTTAGGGTTTTTTCAAGGAGCATTTTCAACTACCCAAAATTGTAATAGATAGATTCTTCACATTAGAGGCATGTCGTCAGGTAACCATTATTGACAACATATATGGCACTAGAAGAAACAAAACAAAGATATATCTGTATCCCCTCTCAATTGCTAATAGTCAGGTAACACTGAATAAGCAGAAGGTTGAGGGTGAGCTCACTAATCTACTAGTGGACATAGGCTTAGTTCTCATTGTACCATATATTTTTGGGCATGAGGTTTATAGACTACTCTTGCACTCTTAGGATCTTTCACCTAAAAGGAGAGAGATAAACCCCACCAAAATCAATGTGGTTTACTCAATCTAAGATATGTGTGATGTGATTATGACTAAATACAATGATGTGGATGCAAT
Source organism: Sequoia sempervirens (assembly GCA_007258455.2). Classification (NCBI taxonomy): domain Eukaryota; kingdom Viridiplantae; phylum Streptophyta; class Pinopsida; order Cupressales; family Cupressaceae; genus Sequoia; species Sequoia sempervirens. Next base: position 231,523,696 of record VDFB02271358.1, read on the forward strand.
TAAGTATTGAAATTGATTGATTAAGTATGCACAAGCTAAGAAATGTAGCTTGCTTGAAAACACATTGTGCAATGCAAAAACACCTAGAAATGAGCGCAAATTGCAATAGAACTTGACAAAACTGAAAGTGTGCTCCTAGAATATGGATGGAGACTAGATATGGCTTATAGAATGTTGTTGATTTTGATTTTTAGGCCTAGTGGCTCATTCGCCATTTTTCAGTGAATGAGTCCCAATTCTGTAAAACTGTGTCAGAACCTATTTTGGACAAAAGGGTATCTAAAAATAAAAAAAATAAAAAAAATGACCTTGGAGTGGGACTCATTCACCAACCATGGAAAATGATTCCACTTTTAAATTTTTGAATATTCAAAGGTGGAATTTCATGCTTTCAGCCTACACTTTGGCTTCTTATAGGTGTACACTTCTAAAACTATTGTATTCAGGCCTAAAAGTCATTTTTTGTTGATAATTTTCCTTAACCAATGATGAGAAGACCTAAACAACTTCACAATGCAATATTTAATATTTTTAAGCTTCTAAGAGATCTAAATCTTCAAACACACAATGCAAGAGAGAGAAGTGTTGAATGTTAGGGCATGGGGGTTTTCCTTGGTCAAACCCATTTTGGGTAATTAAACCAAAATGATGAGAAAATGGAATGAAACATGCAATAATAGAGTTGATTACCTTGCCATGATCATAGATGTCTACAACAAAACATGAACAATATTCCCTTGAAGGTCTGAAAAATGATGTCTTAATGTCTTGAAATGGTGAAGACCTAACTTAATTGACTTAATATGGAAGAATGGTGGATGAATGATAAAGAATGATTATGATTTAAGGTTTAGAGTGCTGATTTTATAGGCAATTCACCTTATTTTCCTAAAAATTTGATCCCTAAGGCCAACATGAAGTAAGATTAAACTTAGATTCCCAAAATTCTTGCTCAAATGCCAAAAATGGTCCAAATGGGACTCATTCCCACCCATGGTGAATGGGCCTCACTTGGATGGGACTTATTCACCATGGATGGAAAATGGGTCACATAGGGGCCATTTTGTGAGCTAAGATGCCAGGAGATAAGGAAATAAGATTTAAATTGCAACTTTGTCAGGTATTTTATCAAATATTACCTCGAGATGCATAATATGGGTTAATAGGGTCCTATTAGTGATGATGTAAAGATCAATTAGGGATTGAGACATAGAATTCAATGTGAAAGTGTGATTAAATACACTTTACAACACTAAAATGAGGTCCACTCAGCCTAGAGATGCACAAGAACCAATGTGAATGTGCAAGACACATTACAACACTAGTTTATCATTAAGTTTAATTCAAAAACCTTCTAGACTGATATGGTAATGCATTTGAATACATTTTATAATGTTGAATGGGTTTATTAAGTTTAGGAAAAAGCATGAAAGTCTTTTACAACACTTTACAACACTTTTATAAGACATTGATAAATGCATGTTATTTAATTTGCAAGGGTCCAAGACCTAGTGTGGATGTGTAAAACACCTCACAACACTAAATAAAGGCCACATTAAGTCTAATTTATCATGAATTTTTCCCATGTCAAGCAAGAGGTCCTCTTTTCTATGGTACACACATTTGTGATGAGTTGGAATACAACCCAATAAAGCACTACAGTTTGAAACATGAGAGCCATGAATATTTTGAAAGAAAAAGAAATTTAAATCAAGAGAGGCCACATGTATACATTGATTTGGATCATATCCCACTCACGTGACAAAAATGGCTAAGTTTCTATGAGCCGCAAGTGGACTATCAAAGGAACATCCTGATGGGAAAACTCCTCAACATGTAGTTGAAGCGCAGTGGGTGGTTAGAAAGGAAAAAGTCAATTTATGGATATTATAACTAAAGATGAGATGCCCAAGTTCCCTATTTGGTAAATTTCAACCACACGATGAGGAGTTTGTGGAAATTTATGATCAAGAGGCTGACTCTGACAACAACAATCCAAAGACCAGCCAAGAGATTGATAAGGAACAAGTTCCACGCTGGGCTTCTTGGCCTCGAGAACTCACTTCTCAACCTTGGGAATCCAATGGTTGTAGAGACTCAAGGTTAAGGGACTCACAAGATCCTTCCTCCCCCAATGCCTGAAGTAAAGGAAAGAGGACCTGACGATCCCCAAGAGGGTCTGCTATGGTAGTCGAGGGTGAAGTTTCAAAAGGATCAACTAAAAGAGGATCAGAATGTACTAGTTCTAGTCACGTAAAGAGATGGGTCTAATATCTAGCTGCACTCGATGTGTCGGCCCAGGGAGAAGAAGAGGCGAAGTCTACCATAAAAATTGTTCTAGCTACTATGGCCTAGCTAAGTTTTTCTCCCTCTCTTCTTCATGATTCTACATCTTTTGTTGCTCCTCTAACTTCTCTTATGGAAAGGAATCCTTTGTCTTCAACCCTAAGTTGATAATCTTGAATAAACCCCCTACCACTTTTAAATAATCTATTGAAGTTTCCCCATGTGCTGAACAAGCATCATCTGCTTCGGTCACTATTGATTCTTTAATCACCTTGTCAAGGGACACTATTGAAATATTTGAAACCTCCATGTTACCCATCACTCCTAACCCATCTACCTCAAGGAAAGCACGTCTCCTTTAGCCCATTTCTCTAAATGTACCTTGACTAGTCTTTCCCCTGCCCAATCTCAATTTGGTATCCTACCTTTTTTCCATGATAACACTCCCTTTTGAGTCCCCACATGCTCATACATCCAAAATATCCCCTTCTATCACCCTTTTTAGACTCCCTCCTAGTGCTTCCATCATAGCACAAAGCATCGATGTCCCTTAGACTCTCCAAGGCCATTTTAATGCTACCAAGCAAGCCTAACAAACCAAAAAATATTAGAGTTGAATTTTTGATTTATCCACACGAAGCCTATCCAAAATATTTATGCTACACACATTAAGGGTCGAGCCATTATCAATAAGGGTTCACTTTATCCTTATCTGATTGTATCAAGCAATGATCATGAAATCTTTTTTTTTTTTTTACACTTCCAAAGGGGGGAGTTCACTTTGGTGGAAACAACATCATTAGTTATTCCTTAGATCATGGCTTCTATGTCAGTTATTTGTGCATTATAGGGAACAAGAACTTGTTGTAAGGTTGTTTGGATCATGTTGTGATAGTGAGGGGAGGCTTGAATAAGGTCCCATAATGATATCTTAGAAGGAGTATTCTTTAGTTGTTTGACAAGATTGTACTCCTTTGCAATAGGAAGACCTAGTAAAATAGGTCTAGAGGGGATAGGATTAGGTAAAGTTAAGGATGTTGGGTTTGGTTGCAGCATTTTGTGGATTATTTCAAGTGTTATATTTATGAGCAATGGTATTATAACTCAGTTGCTATGACATAGTAGTTTGAGGTGGGTAGAGGATAAACTCAGGTTTAGGTGAATGTTTATGTGACAATGGGTAAAGGATGAGTTGAGGTTGAATAGTACTAACATCCCTTGGCAAATGAGATTCTAACATTGGTTCTTTATCTCTTTTCAAGGGCATAATATTATTATAAATGTTATCTTTGCTTTGTATGATAATCTCCCTAGAAAGAAAGTGCTCAGGAGAACAACAAAGCTTGTGTTCTTGACAATTAAGGCTTGGTTTATCCAAACTAACTTCATCACAACTAAGGGTATTATTAATGGTTGGATGTATTTGATTATTGATAGTGGGGAGATGAGAAGAAGACTCTATTTGATTGTCAGTTGTTGCTAAGATCTCATTCTCTTGTTCCATATTATCTACCATACTAAGAGACATTGTATTATGTTCATCCAAGGGTGAAGTTTGTAAAGTAGCTTCATCACAAGTGGGGGAGGGATCAAGAGAAGGACCACTATGGTTTTCAAATAGATCTTCCTGTAGGATAGGGACATTAGGATTCAAGGGAGTGGTAATATTCTCATAATCTTGAATAGGTATATCTTCTAACACCAACCTATCCTTTTTGCATCAAGGAGGGATATTAGGAGATGAACAAGTTTCATTGTCATGGTTATGGAGACTAGGTAAGGTGATATTTAGAAATGTGTCGATCATCTCATGTTCTTATTGTCCAACATTTTCCAAAGGGGAATAAGGAGATGGATAATCAAGACCCTCAATGCTTGTAACTTCCTTCACCAAGATACCTTCATCACTAATAGGAGAGGTATTGGGAGAAGAACAAGTATGATTGTTATGATTGTCTACATTACCATTCACACCAATGGGAAATGTAATAAGGAGTGTGTCAATGGTTTCATTATGTTTTTGAAAGACCTCTTTGTTGTAATCAAAATTGAACTCATAAGAGGGAATGTTGTATTTATCCATTCTATTTTTAACCAAATCAAAGCCACATCTTTTGAATGAAAACATGCTATATGAAAAAGAAAAGAAATTACAGGGAAATGTCTTAAAATGAAATGTAATTTTAAGATTTCTAATTACACTATGCACCAATTGGAAAATGACATGAAAAATGCAAATGCAAAATGAAGAAATGCATGAAATGAGCTATGTTAAGTGAGATCTAGTGAAATGCATGTTACAATAACTCAACTGATATAGATAGGTAGAGGAACCAAATAGAAGCTTAAAAAAAAGGTTTTTAGTTTTGGAAAATGCAATTTTGAGGGTCAAAAGGAACTGATTCGCCCAGGGTAGCGAATGAGTCCCAGTATGGACCTTTTTCAAAATTTTCAAATTTTTTTGATGTATTGTGATGTTTTCTAAGTGCTATGATGAAGACATAAGTTTAAAATGCAGAATTTCAGAAAATTGAATTGAATTTAGACGTTAAAAAATGCAACCTAAATGCACTTTTTAGGAATGCAAAATTTGAAACCTAGCATGCCAATTAACTAATGTAATCCCTAATGAAAAGTCAATGCAAGGATAGATCTATGATGAAGGACTCCAAATTAGATAAGAAAGTATTCTAAAAGGAAGGTTCACCAAAATGTACCATAGATTTTTGGGCATGAGATTTATAGACTACTCTTGCACTCTAAGGATCTTTCACCTGACAGGAGAGAGATAAACCCCACCAAAATCAATGTGGTTCACTCAATATAAGATATGTGTGATGTGATTATAACTAAATACAATGATGTGGATGAAATTAAGTATTGAAATTGATTAAGTATGCACAACCTAAGAAATGTAACTTGTTTGAAAACACAATGTGTAATGCAAAAACACCTAGAAATGAATGCAAATTGCAACAGAACTTGACGAAATTGAAAGTGTGCACTTGGAATATGGATGGATACTAGAGATGGATTTTGGAATGCTGCTGATGCTAATTTTTAGGCCCGGTGGGATTCATTAACCATTTTGCGCACATCAATCCCAATTCTACAAAACTGTGTCAAAATATGTTTTAGACAAAAGGGTATCTAAAAATGTGAAAACCAAAAACTAACCTTGGAGTGGGACTCATTCACCAGCCATGGTGAATGATTCCACTTTGGAATTTTTGAATATTCAAAGGTGGAATCTAGAGCTTTCAGTTTGCACTTTGGCTTCTTATAGGTGTCTGCTTCTGAAACCGTCGAATTCAGGCCTAAAAGTCATTTTTTGTTGATATTTTTCCTTTAACAATGAAGAGAATACATAAACAACTTTACAATGCAATATTTAATGATTTTTAAGCTTCCAAGAGATCTAAATCTACAAAAAAACTAGGCAATCATAGAGAAGTGTTGAATGTTAAGGCATGGGGGTTTTCCTTGGTCAAGCCCCTTTTGGGTAGTTAAACCAAAATGATGAAAGAGTGGAATGAAACATGCAATAATGGAGTTGATTACCTTTCCATGATGATTAATCTTGGATGTTTGCAACAAAACATGAAGAATCTACCCTTGAAGGTATAAAAATTGATGTCTTAACACCTTGAAATGGTGAAGCAACCCTAACTTACTTGACTTGAGATGGAAGAATGGTGGATGAATAATAAAGAATGAATGTGATTTAAGGTTTAGAGAGTTGATTATATAGGAAATTCACCTTATTTACTAGAAAATGAAATCTCTAAGGCTGACATGAAGTAAGATTAAACTTAAATTCCAAAAATTCTTGCTTAAATGTCAAAAATGGGCCAAATGGGACTCATTTTCCACCCATGGCGAATGGGTCCCATAAGGGCCATTTTTCTAGCTAAGATGTCAGGAGATAAGGAAATAAGGTTTAAAATGCAAATTTTTTAGGTATTTTATCAAATATTGCCTCAGGATGCACAATATCAGTTAATAGGGTCCTATTAGTGATGATGTAAAGGTCAATTAGGGATTTGGACATAGAATTAAATGTGAAAGTGTGCTTAAATACAATTTACAACACTAAAATGAGGTCCACTCAGCCTAGAGAGGCACAAGAACCAATGTGAATGTGCAAGATACATTATAACACTAGTTTATCATTATATTTAATTCAAAAAACTTCTATATTGATGTGATAATACATTTGAATACATTTTATAATGTTGAATGAGTTCATTAAGTCTAGGAAAAAGCGTGAAAGTCTTTTACAACACTTTTACAAGACATTGATAAATGCATGTTATTCAATTTCCAAGGGTCCAAGACCTAGTGTAGATGTGTAAAACACCTCACAACACTGAATCAAGGCCTCATTAAGTCTGATTTATCATGAATTGTTCCCATGTCAAGCAAGAGGTCCTATTTACTATGGTACACTCATTTGTGATGAGTGGGACTACAACTCGATAAAGCACTACAGTTTGAAACATGAGATTCAGGAATAGTTTTAGGAGAAAGAGAAATCCAACTCATGAGAGGCCAGAGGCATACATTGATTTGGCTCACATCCCACTTAGGTGACCAAAATGGATAAGTTTCTATGAGCCACAAGCAGAGTATGAAAGGAACATCCCAATGGGAAAACTCTTCAACATTCAATTCAAGCACAAGGGATGGTCAAAAAGGAAAAATTTATATTTCTAGAGATTCTAACTAGAAATGAAATGCCCAGGTGCCTCGTTTGGTAAATTTCAACCACATGATGAGGAGTTTAAGGAAATTTATGATCAAGAGGATGACTCCAACAATAGCAATCTAGAGACTAGCTATGAGATTGATGAGGAACAAGTTCCACATCAAGTTTCTTGGCCTCGAGAACCCACTTCTCAACCTTGGAAATCTAAGAATTGGAGAGACTCAAGGTGAAGGGACTCACAAGCTCCTTCCTCCCCCAATGCCTGAAGTAAAGGAAAAAGGACCTAACAATCCCCAAGAGGGCCTGCTGCAGTTGTCAAAGGCCAAGTTTCAGAAGGATCAACTTATGGAGGATTGGAATGTACTAGTTTTGGTCACACAAAGAGAAGATGAGTCCAAGATCTAGCTACACCTGACGTGCTGACCCAGGGAGAAGAATAGGTGAATTCTATCATACAAAATTTTCTAGCTATTGTGGCCCAAGTAAGTTTTGTTCCCTCTCTTCTTCATGTTTCTACATTTTTGATTGCTCCTCAACCTCCTCCTGTGGAAGGGAATCCTCCATCCTTAGACCTAGAGTTGATAATCCTAAATACACCCCATGCCACTTTTAAAGAATATTCTAAAGTCACCCCACATTCTGAATGAGCATCATCTGGTTTAATTGCTATTGATTCTTTAATCTCCTTGTCAAGGGCCCCCATTAAAACAACCGAAACCTTTGTGTTACCCATCACTCCTGACCCATTTTCCTTAGGGAAAGCACCTCTCCTTCAGCCTATTTCTCTTTTTTCCTTGACTAGTCTTTCCCTTGCCCAATCTCAATTTGGCATCCTACCTTTTTCCATTATAACACCCCCTTTTCCATCCTCACATGCTCATACATCTGAAATATCCCCTTCTGTCACCCTTTTTGGACTCCCTCCTAGTGCTTCCATTGCAACACAAAGCATTGATGTGCCTTAGACTCTCCAAGGCCATTTCAATGCTACCAAGTAGGCCTGATAGACCAGAAAGTATAAAATATTGTTAAAAAATGCCAAGTTTCCCACCACTAAGAAGATTAAAGGTTGCTTCAATGAAGAGTGGAACTCTTTGCTAATCACTACTAGGAAGCCACTCATGACCAAGCTTGAAGGACAAATGTAGATGAAGGATTATGACATCCACGCCATGGGTCTGGATTTGAATGAAACTGTCCCACGTGAAAAAGTAGTCCTGGCTAAGGCCACTCAAAAGGTAGTATATGTAGACTATGAGAGGCTAGACAAAAAGTTGAAGAAGCACGAGGTAGAGTTGGTAAATTTGAATCAAATAGTGAGCAACCTGCAAAATGAGATCTAAGCCAGAGACATTGAGATGACCCATGTAAGGAAAATTCAAGGTCAGCAACCTCAAACATCTAAGTTGCTTGCAGAAGTTCAAAATGAATAGGTTCAACTTCATGCTAAAATTAAAAGGTGAGTTGGCTATTGAGTACCAAATGAAAGCAAAGCACCGACGCACTCATGAAAATATGGAAAGAGAGGTGGATGGTGTTTGATCTTAAAATTTTGACTATCTTCAAAAGGCTCACACAAAGGCAGAAGAGTCAAAATAGTAGATTGGAACGTTGAGCTCAGAACTAACAAATGCCTTTAAAGAAAGAAGTCAAATGGAGGAAAGTACAAGAGCAAGAGAGGCTCAGTTTAACTAGAACCTAGCTACTGCACAAGGATCTGAAGCTCTCTTGATAATGAAGAAGTTGATATCCATGCATTTGGAGTGGATCACAATTGTTGTTGCTCTTCTCGGGCCCACTTTACAATTCTTAAGGGATATTCAAGAATTAAAAGCTAAGGTTGGCTCGATGATCGATCATTTTGTGCAAACATGCTCACCCTAAGTGGCAGAACCACAAAGCTTCATTTCTAATTTGTGCATAGCCACTGATAAGGCCCTAAAATGTGGGGATTCCCAATTAGAGGGTCACCTCCATCAAAGCTTACGAGATCATAAACTATCAAAAGGTAGCAGCAAAGTGCAAGGAGTGCTAGTTAACACTAAAAAAATGGGTTAATGAAATCAAGAAAAAATTTGGCATCCTAGTCAATTTCAGGCTTCCCCCCCTTCTTTCACTAGATGGAGAGGTGCTGATAGTTGAGGAGGTTACAAATATGATATGATAGAAGGTCAAAAATTCTATAAAGTTCCTTGGTTCAAGTGAAATTCCCATGGCTGATGATATTGAGTGTGAGATATTTCCTCTTTCTTTACTCTACCATCACCTTGGAGGGGTTTCTTCCAAATGGCAATTTATCTCTTTCAAAGAAGTTTTTGAGCTAGAGCAAGCATACAGGGAGATCTATACCCTCATCCTATTGACTGATGTAGATTGGGAGGTGCAACATTCCATTTTCCTCAAACTCCAAGAACTGCTAGAGGCCTAGGTTCATGCCTCAGCAAGCAAAGACCCCCTATGAGTCACCAGAACTTTGAAGCATTTTGATTTGATTTTCAGATTGTGCAAAATTTTCAGTTTCGAATGATCCCACACTCAAGTAGAGTTATTAGAAAGGTGCGCAATGCACCACGTGGTGGCTACACAAGTTTCATTTTTTTCCTTCCTTTTGGAAGAGATTAGGGACATGTGTCAACTTGTCGAAGATTTTCTTAAGGAGCTACATTCATGACCTTGAAAGTTTCTGCATGTTTGACATGTCATCTCTTTGCTATGAGAAGATTGCACTTCTTATGAAACAATATCTTTTGGAAGTTTTTTGAAGCTTGTTGGCCTTTTTATTTTCTTGGTTTTCAAGATGGAAGCTTTGTGTTGGTGCCGTTGGGTGATGTGATTAGTCAACACAACCTTTTTCTAGACTATTTTCTAGGATTTCATCATTTACAGGCCTCTATCTTTTCTAAATATTGATCTAGAAATAATTAATATGATAGTTGAGAATTGATGAGCAAATATTGCTAAGATCTAACTAAAGATCTATGATCAGATCATGTGCTATTAAATGCCAACATCTAGAAGTAATTACTTTTGTGTTGTGGTGACTATTTCCTCTTTCTATAGCTATAAAGGAAGGGTGGTGATAGATGAAAGGGTTGGATTCAAAGTTCTAGATTCCTTTGTTGAGGAAAAGTTTCTTTAGTTTTGTTAGGATATAGAACTCTTTTCAAAAGTAAAATTTGTAGAACTACTTTTCTCGAGAATTTTATATCTTTTAAAGCTTAAACTATTGTTGGATTGGCATCTAACCTCTATTTTAAAGTTCATTTGATATTTAAAGAACAAAATATTGAGGATAAATCTTTGAGACTATGCATGTATGGAATTTATCAAGCTTTTTTCTTTATGCTTTCATTTTGAATGTAACATTATGTCTTGCAAGCTCAATTCAAATAGTTTAAGTGGCTGATTTCTATGTTGCATGCTTGTATAGTAGAATAATAACTTGTGAAAACTAGATTATGTCATTAGGATTCTCCATTTTTTTGAAGGGTTGTTGTTTTGTTATATTATGTTGTATTAGGAGGAAGAGTTTATGCAATTTTTGAATTTTTTTTTTCACTCTTAGAAATCTTTATATTTGATTGGACCTTAATGAACACTACCTTCAGAAATATTTGAAAGTCTAAACTGTGCTTGTTATTTTCCTTTGTTGTTTGTTCTCTTTCCAACAATGAGGGGTTGTGGCTTTCTGTGTCCAATTATATCACTCATAGGAATGATTGGGTTTGAAATGTTGTAAAAGCATTGGCGCATCGCCATTTTATGTTTTATGTTTATATTTCCTTCTACCCTTTTCTCCAAACCCCAAAGAAGAGTTGGCTTTCTATAAAAATACTAGAGGTATTCATTGAGGAAAAAATTGGTTTCCCTGCTCACTAAATTTCTCATAAGATTGTTGAATAGGTGCAAGCTTTGATGATCATCAACTCCCAAGGAGCTAGAAGTAAATACAATAGATGACAATAGTGACATGTCTTTAGAAGTGAAGGGGTTGCTTAAAGAATTTGATGAAATTGTGTCCAAGGATTTACTAGAAGGACTACCACCTATGAGGAGCATTAGCCATCATTTCGATATGATTCTAGGGGAAAGTTTACCCAACAAGGCTACTTATATATTAACACCTGCAGAAAATGAAGAGGTGACCAAACAAGTGTAGTAGTTATTAGACAGATCCTTAGCTTATGTGAAGTACCCACTGTGTTATCACAAAAGAAGGATGGTGAATGGAGAATGTGCACAAACTCAAGAGATATCAACAAAATAATAATAAGGTATCATTTTCCTTTACCAAGAATGGATGTTCTCATGGATTATTTGGGAAAGGTTAGGTATTTTACAAAAAATGATTTAAATAATGTATATCATCAAATTAGGATAAGAGAGGTTTATGAGTGGAAGACTACTTTTAATACCAAAGAGGGGTTGTATGAATGTTTAGTAAATCCCTTTGGGTTAATCAATGCACCGGCACATTTATGAGGTTAATGAATGAAGTATTGAAACCATTTTTAGGGAAGTTTGTGATTGTTTATCTTGATGATATTTTTATTTTTAGTAGTAGAAAAGAAGAGCATTTGTTCCATATTAGAAAATTTTGACAAAGGACGAAATAAGAAATTTTATTAGTTAATTTGAAAAAGTCAATTTTTATGAATGGAAAATTAGTTTATTTGGGGTATGTTATCTCACAAAAAAGATTGCAAATGGATCTAGAAAAGGTATGTGCTATCATTGAATGTCCAACACCTAGAAGTGTTCACGATGTTAGAAGCTTTCATGGTTTAATTAGTTTCTATCATAGATTTATTCATAATTTTAGTGGGATATGTGCACTCATAAATGAAACTATAAAGGAAGATAAGAAACAAATTAAGTGGACAACAAGATTAGACAACATTTTTGAGGTTTTGAAGAAGAAAGTCATTGAAGAACTAGTATTAGCATTTCCCAATTTTGTAAAGATGTTTCAAGTGGATTGTGATGCAAGTGGGACAGCCATAAGAGCAGTTCTAAGTCAAGAGCACAGACCTATTGCATACTTTAGTGAGAAGCTTAATGATGCCAAGAAGAGGTATTAAATTTAAGAACAATAATTTCATGCTATTGTACAATCTTTAAAGAAGTGGCATCATTACTTGCTTTCTTGAAGGATTTTATTCTATACACAAATCATCATGCTAAGTTGTAGTAGCGAACGACACATGAAGTGGGTAGAACTCCTACAAGGTTATACTTTTGTTCTCAAGCATAGAAGTGGGAGTTAAAATAATGTACTTGATGCATTGAGTAGATGCCCAACATTGTTGGGTGAAATGAGAGATGAAGTAGTTGGATTTGATGCTATGAAAGAGTTGTATAAGGATGATTTGTAATTTAATGATGCATGGACATGTATGGAGCCTACTACTATTATAGGACATCTTGGAAGGATTATTTTATACAAGATGGACTATTTTTCAAAGGAAAACAACTTTACATTCTTCAAGGATCAATGAGGCAGAATTTGATAAGAGAAAAACATTGTGGTGGTTTAGCTATACATTTTGGATCTGATAAGACAATGGAATAGCTTAGTGAAAGTTAATTTTGGCCAAGGATGATGACTAAAATCAGAAAATTTGTGCAAGGATGTCAAGTTTTTCATTATGCCAAAGGAGGGAGTCAAAATATAGGCTGATATCAGCCATTACCCATACCAAAGAAGCCATGGGAAGATGTAAGTATGGATTTTGTGAACCTAGGAGGTAGAGATTTTATTTTTTTGTTTGTTGATAGATTTTCCAAAATGGCTCACTTTATAGCATGCAAAAAGACAAATGATGTAACACAGGTAGCCGATTTTTTCTTTATAGAGGTTGTTATATTACATGGTTTACCAATAAGTATAGTTTTAGACCATGATACTAAATTTATAGGATATTTTTGGAGGAAAATTTGGAAGAAATTAAAGAGTGATTTAAATTATAGTTTTGCATATCATCCATAAATGGATGGATAGATTGAAGTCGTTAATTGGAGCTTATGAAATTTTCTAAGATTTTAAGTTGGTGACAAGCATAAGCAATGGAATTTAGTATTGCATCGAGTTTGCATACAATGAATCGGTCAATAAAAGTATAGGTAAGACTCCATTCCAATTTGTATATGGTTGTAGACCTAGGGGTATGGTTATAGTCAATAAAAGAATTTCTAAAGGAGAGGATTTTCCCAAATATATGCAACATTTACATCAACAAGAGAGAGAAAAACTTAGTTGGAGTAGCCAATAGTATAAAGAGAAAGTTGATTTGAAGAGGAGAGAATTTTTTTTTGAAGTTGGAGATATGGTATTGGAAAACCTATGAAAGGAAAAATTTCCTAGCCATGCTTAGAACAAAATCAAGTGGAAGAAGATTAGACCGTGTAAGATCATCAAGAAGTTTTTTCCAAATGAGTACAAGTTGGAGCTGCCTAAATGTATAGAAATCTCTTGAATTTTTAATGTTCCTAATTTATATACTTACCATGAGGGAGAGACATCCCAACAGGAAGAAATAGAGGAAACATTACTAGAATAATGGAAGAAGCAACTACCTAAGAAAGCACAAGAGGAGATTGAAGATATATTGGATTCAAGAGTGATTAGGAAGACAAGGGGCAAATATTATAGTGAATATTTAGTGAAAAGAAAGGGTAGACAAGTGGAGGATGCAACATGATTAAGCCCAATAGAGATAGAGTCACTCCAATTAGCACAAGATGATGGAGTTGTTGACCCACAACAGTTGGACCCTTAACTTATAACAACATAGAGTTTTACATAGTGAGAAAGGGATCACAATTTTTCTAGTGTGGTACTTTGATGTAGGGGCATCACATTTTTTTAAAAATATACTTTTGTACTTTTCCTCAACTAATTTCATCATATATGGAGCCAAAAAAAATTTAATTTTAAATTTGAATCTTGTTTTGATTTGGGGGCAGCAAACTACCTTCTCATATGCTCATATAATGAGTAGCAACAACAAACATGAAAAGGGAAAACTTGAGTGAGAGTTTATGGAATTCAAAATAGGTAGTTGGAGCATTAATGACCATTTTTTAGTGCTGCCCAAAGGTTCAGGTAGGATTTGGTAGAGGAGATTTCCATATTATTGACTATCTTTGGGGAAGAAGAAATAACAAGAAGAGAGAGGGCATAATAAAGGAAAAAGAGGTCAGAACAATAGAAATAGAGGACAATAGAAGAAGGTAACACAAGATAACAAAGGATAGAAGAAGGAATGTTTTGACAATTTCTAGAGAAGCCCATACCAGATATAAAGAAGACAAAGTGGAGGATAATAGACTCCATATTTTACTGTAGTAGTTGTAAATGTAAAGTGATTATAATTGTTTGTATTTTCTAAGTTAATAAAAAATTGTTTACTTCTTTCCAAGTCTTGGTACCCTTTGATACTGTATGTGTCGTTAAAAGAAATATTATATAAATTTGTTATTCTAAAAGTCTGGATTTTTATATGTACAAGTTTAAAGTATTTTTTGAAGTTGGAACTACAAACAACCACCTACAACCATTATTGCAGCTACCCGCAACAATAGTCTATTTTTAATAGAAACTTAGTTTGTGTCTTTGTAGTTGATTTTGTGACACAAAAACTTGTTATAGGACTTGCAACATGTGTGTAAACCTTTGTAGAGGTTGTGTGAGTTGTTTATAGCAACACAACCCCTCCTTTTTCACATGTTAATTCATTTTACAATGGGTTTTTGGGTGCCTACAATGGGGTGGGTACCATCAAATCTTGATTCAATTTTCTGATGTATATTTTTGAATTTTTCAAATTTTAAAGAATGCAAAAATCCAAACCTAAAGCCCTAAATAAGATACAAACTAATGCAAGTAAAAAACCCTAAATGAGATGCAAATCAATGTAATGCAATGAAAAGTAATCCAAATTCTAGATCTAGGGATGAAATGGACTCTAAAAATTAGAATTTTACAATGCTCAAAAGTTGGGTTCACCATAACAAAACAACGAAAAATAGGTTATGGGGTTAAAAGGGGGGTTCACCAAAATGATATAGATAGACCTATTTTTCTTTATTTCATTATGAAATGAGATCTCCACAAATAATTGTGATGAGGGCCACTCCACACAAAACCCATAGAAATCACAACATATACCAACACAAAAGATTCGAGACAAAAAAATGATTCACTTTCAATTATTTTCATAAAATGAAATTACATATTCAAAGCTTACATGATATAGCCTTATGGGCTTGATTCATTACAACAAAACAAACTCATAAAAGAAAAATCTACTATTCAGAGCCACAATTTGCACCATCAAGGCCACTCTCTACAACCCCCACTTAACCTTTTTTATTTTCCCCAATAATTGCCCTAGAATGTTCTAGAAAGATCAAAATTTCCCTTTTGTTTTGGCACCAAAAGTCCTGCCATTTGATTTTTGGCCTAGGAAGAATTTTTTATGAAATTCACTTTTTAGAGGACCAACTTTGTGGGGCCATAACTTTTGATCCAGGTGTTTGATTTGCTATTATTGCATATCGTTGGAAATCTCTCGATGAGCTCTACAACACATGAACCACCATAGGTCAGTTCGGGCACCTTTTGAGTTATTTCAGGGCCTCTAAACTTTTATATCTAAATTTGAAGTTGCATTGGATAAATTTCTTAGGATGGAAACTTTAATTTCTCCCAAACTGTGCAGGATATTGAGGTGATTCTTTCATGACTAGAAATGTTTTTCAGCTTTGCTCCTTGGGGTAAATTTTCACATCCATATGAGCCCATCTTGTGAGACTTACTAAAACTAGTAAGTGCTCTTTTTTTCCATTTTTTATGCCTAGCAGTCTTATACCCATCAAGTGCCATCATCAAACTCAAAACAACTAAAGAAAATAAAGAAAACAACTTTTTTGGTTGATGCAAAATTGCCCTACACCGTTGGATGCTCCTGAATCAAATTGACTAAAAAACCTTAGGTGAATCAAATCAATATGAGAATCTTCAAATTTCCTTATGCTTTGAGGATGAGGGTCAAGTTCAAACAACACTTTTGGGAGAAATACTAAAAATAGAAAATCTACCTAATTATGCCAATTCAAACTTGCAACAACAATAAAAGCTCAATATTAATAGAAACAAAAAACATACTGCAGATCTGAGAATTGTATAATGATGTTTACTAGTCATCAAAATCCACTTCATGAGGTTGTCTGGGATTCATTTTCCCTTGGGCGAATGGGTTCTTTTAGGATTTTTCAACAACTTTTGAGAGCCTCTGATGCTAATTTGTAGCTTTTTATTTATCTTGGTTATGGTGTTAGAAAGTCAAAAATTGGATATGTAGGTTATATTTCATGATTTATGAACAACTTTGATAACTTTTCCAATCTTTCTCTTCATAAGATCTTCAATCCTTCTTTAACCTAAGATTTGCAACACAAACACTAGAAAGAAAAAATGTTTTTTTTGGTGAATGTGGGTTTGCATTGGCCAAACCTTGTTTGGGTAATCAAACCTTGAATTGAAGTAAAGCATCAAAGAAGGAATGATAAATTGGGCAATGCTATGTTACCACTCAACAAATCCTTAGATGAATCTTTGACTGTAGATCAACAAATTGCATGAAATGGCTTCAATGGATGTGGATCATGATATTTGAGATAATGCTTTGAATGCTTAAACTTGATCTTGAAACCTACATGACAATGTTAGCTCCAAAAAAATGCATGATGCAAGAAGAATTTGGCATAATCATTGAATCTTGAATGTTGTAATAAATCTTTGGTATATCTTCTCGTGAATGCTCTAGATCATCAAAATTTCTCTTGTGAAATTTCTCTTCAAATTTCTCTTGAAATCTCTTGTAAATCTAGGTGAAACTTAGTGAAATAGCCTTGTATTTATAGATATGTATCCTCAATTTCCTGAAGTTCAAATATTACAAGCCAAAATTGAAATATGGATTCGGGGACCTTAAAATACCACCAAAAACATATTTTAAATTAAGGTTCAAAAGCCTATAGAGGACCCATTCTCCCATGTGTGGGTCCTAGATCACTATTCCTAGAACACACATTTCTCAAGATAAAGTGTTGTGTTTCCATTAATTATTGTTGGGTTTCCCCTACAAAAAATGTACTTTATTGGGTATGGAAATGTAAAATAATTCTTATTAAGGCATAATAAAGTCCAATTTAATTAAGATGGCCCAAACAAGTGTGAAAATGTAAAGGGTTATGTTGATGGTGTTTTTATGCACTTTTCAACACAAGCAGTGCGTAGGTGCACTACCTCTCTTGAAAGACAATCTTCCACAATTAGATTGCAGAACACTATCCCAAGGTCTCTCGGATGTCAGGTCATGACAGTGCTTAGATACCTCAGTAGTTTGATGTGATTTGCTGGAATCACAAGGCGGACTTACAGATGAGTTACAAAGCATGGAAGTTGGGTTTGCAAATGCAGTTTCAAAGTGTTGAAAGTGAATGAACAATGGCTGTCCACTCAAAACAGCAAGCTGAAACTCATCAAGTTCATCTGATTTGGCTTCATGGTGATGCTTTGGGTCTTACTCTAACCAAGGATTAAAAGAAATAGAAAAAGGAGAAGGGTTAAGAAAGCTATTCTAATCCTAAGCTACGGACGAATAGTAACAATGGTGGCTGCTAAAGTAGACAGGCTTCCTAAACTGGGTTTTGCTTGGCCAAGAGAAACCTGCAGTTGCACAAAACCAGTGCAATCTTCTAAGGATCAAAGTGATTTTAA
>VDFB02271358.1:231541575-231620008 GCA_007258455.2 Sequoia sempervirens
GGCTTGGAAATGGGGCACGTAAAACAAGACAGGAGCAAAGCAGCCTGTCGAAAGCAAAAAAAAAAAGGGGGGGTCCCTGCCTATGGCGGGGCGTGTGTGCAAAACATGCACAACAGGTTACATTTTTCAACTCTACATTAAGACTTTATTAAGTCCATTTTAAGTAGGAGGGACTAAGCAAGTGTGAAAATGTAAAGGGATACATTTTTGTACACTACACTTCTCCTCAAGTTTCAGTTACTAAATCGTACCATAAGTTGACCTATCAAATTCATATCTCAAGGTCATATTATCTAGGTTTGCAATAGATACTAGATCTATATCTATTTGCTTACACCAGCATAATGTTGTATGAAGGGAATGTAAATATACATGAATATCATTTGATGCTTGTGTTGTAATTTGCATGTTGCTATCTTGCCCCTTTAGTACCACTTTTGGTTTTGAGATTAAAATCTCAAGAGTTTATTGTTTGTTGGGTTGACTTAGTGTTTGAATTTGCTTGGACCAAGTTTTTGTGGAGTGCACTATCATGAGAATGCATACAAATTTGAAATAGGCCTTTCTTATCTATTAGCTTTGATCACATTTGATTTCCCTTTCCCAAATATGTGTTGAAACTAACTCAAATATGGTTGTTTCATGTTTCATGTTCATACATTTCAAGGTGGGAAACAAGGAGAAACTTTTTGATGCTTATGGATGGTACAAAAGTAG
This sequence comes from Sequoia sempervirens, assembly GCA_007258455.2. Taxonomy (NCBI): domain Eukaryota; kingdom Viridiplantae; phylum Streptophyta; class Pinopsida; order Cupressales; family Cupressaceae; genus Sequoia; species Sequoia sempervirens. The sequence goes on from VDFB02271358.1 coordinate 231,542,293, forward strand.
GATCAAGTGTGTGATTAATGAGCACAAATGTTCAATATGTGATCAATGTAGTTTTCCGATAGCAATGCACTAAAAGTATAGTAATGTGTGTGAATTTTTAGAAGTGTTTATTGCATGCTAGAGGCAATGATTCAAAATTAAAAGAGTTTAAGTGGTACACAAAATTCCGTGAGCTAGCAAAATTGTGTAAGTGAGTGCTAGAGGTAGTAATCTAAAGGTAGAAGTGAAAGTTTGAATACTAGAGGTAGAAGCCAAAGGCATAGACATGTGAAAAGCGCTAAAGGCAGTGATCCAAAGGAAAAAAAAGTGTTGTGGTTTTGATCTATCGTCTGATTTTGTAAAGATTTGTATCATAGGTTGTAGAATCATTTCGTAAGTGAGTAGGGAGTTTTAAACTTCCTTAGGTTAAATAACTTACATTTTTTTGTAACTATTGATTCATTTTGAGACTAGATTTGGATAGTAGCTCCAACCAACTTTTTTCACTATAGTTTTTCCCTTGTTTGGTTTTTCATGTATATCTGCTATTATGGTTTTGTGCTCTTACTTTGAATTTGTTATTTGATTAAGGAAATTTTATGTCTTCATTGATAAGTTCAAATTAAATTGATATGAGGCATATACCGATTCACTCCCCTCTCAGTATATGTGTGTTCTAACTAGCTATCTCCTTAAAAATACTAATATGCTCTCTAGAAATCTTAATCTCTCCATAGATGAACTTAGGGAATAAATTTTTAGTACATTCTAAGGAATTTCACAAATAGTTCCTCCAATATTAGGAGACTTTTCATATCCTGGGAATAAATACATTATTATAAGGGTGTAGTACTTGTTTGGATACTAGATGTATTAGGATATTGGATCTTATAATGAAAATTATGGGTTTGTGGCTAAGCCTATCTTTCCAAAAAAATCCTTTTATTAATCCTTATTCTACTTGATTTCCCTAACTCAACAAATTGGTAACTTGGTTCATTAGAAGATATGGAATGAGCCACTCTTCTAGAAGGCTCACTAGAATACTACTTATTAGGGTCTTGTTTTATTAGGGCATCCTCGTAGCTATATTTTTTTTGATAGTGTTATTAGCACAACCAGTATCAAGTAGAATAATAGAACACTCTATTTCTTTTATAAAGTTAAGAGATAAAATCCAAGGTTCCTTTTGGGCCTAGTCTTGATCATGTTGAAGAAGCTAACTGGTCTATGTGATTTATTTATAAGGGGAATTTGTTGATATAATAAAATTTGATAGAGGTCTTCACTCAAATAATATGCATCTACTAAATGAAAGATAATATCTCTATGGACTTTAATCTACATATAAGCCTATTATTACTATGAGGATGCAAAAAATAAATAAAAATTTGGTTAGGGTTTAGAGAAAGTAAACTAAAAATAAAATGAATAATAAATTGAATGGGTATTGACTAGTTCCATTCTATCTCTTAGATCTAAAAGCTCTACTAAGATCAAATAAACTGGTACTATAATGATTATTATGGATACAATCATCCACAATATTAGTGAAATAATCTAAGTAAAATCATAATGTAATTTTTTAATGTTCAATGCAATTTAATCACAATACTCCACACATAAATTAAACACAAAGCTTTATATTACCTTAAACCTAATGAAGTAGGAGGATAAGATGCTATAATACCTATACGGGTTTGTGGTCTTACATTTGATGAGGAAACAACAACCTAGATTAATTTTATATTAGTAGGCACCAAGTGAACCTAATCCTTATTTTCATGTATTGATATACAAATGGAGAGTAGCTAGGGGATGGCGGTGCTAGACTATAAATAGGAGGATAGAGAAAAATCTATAGAGGAAATGGAATGGGACTCTATGTACTTGAGAAAGAGGGGAAGAATTATTTAGCTCTAAGTTGGTGGATTTGGTGCAACAATTGTAGTAGTAGGGTCTCCTTGTGTAGAAGTTGTAGATCTTATTCTTAATCTTCTCCTACCCCTTCATCATAAATATTCATTATGATGGCTTTTCTTAACTCCACTATTTTCCTCTTCTAATCTATTTGTCACTTTGATGTATCCTTAGAGGATTTACCTTGTGTTTTACTTATTATAGTAGCCTTGGATGGCTTACATTTTTTTGAATGGTGGTCCTCGATGTATTAAGGGAATTTTAGTTAATCCATTTTTTTTTAATGACCTCCTTTAACTTGTTTTCAATGAAAATTCCTTCAACAACCAACCAATCAACTCTAGGAAGGGGTTGGTTGTATATGTTTTTCTAGTTATAGGAGGCGTACAACAACTTTTAATTTTGATTCATTCATTTGGATACCCCCAAACCACAACCCTTCACTAGAGTGAGGGAATTATTTTTGTATTCCTTGATTTTAACTTCATGCTTATCTAAAAAATATACCCAAAATTCTTTAATGTGTGGCACATGCATGAAGAAAGACCCAATCAATAGGTCAATCTTTCCAATTGTATCAAATTTATCTTGGGCATCATATAAGTATATTTTGAGATGTGTCATTTCTATTTTATTATTATTTACATTGTGAATTCTAGAGTAGGAGTAATCCTTGACCTTGATGGGGAAGATAATCTCAACCTTGTCCTTGCTAGATATTTGTATCTAAATTTCTACCTCCTACCTATAGATTTCCAATAGACTAAGCTTGTGAATGGGGCACTTGGGAAGTCTATAAAGATCCTTGTTAAATGTTCTAACATTGATGTAGGATAAGGTTTTAAATTGGAAGAAATAACATCTAAATCCATTCATAACACCAGTTCCCTCAAGTGACATTATTTTTCCATAATCATTCTCCAAGCAACGAACAATGGAAAGGAAAAAGAATCATTTACCATGTTGTAATGTTTATAAATTTCCTTCAATTCAAACTAAGGGTAATGATCATATACATTTCTTTTTCTTATTTACATGATTCCAACTTTTGAAATCCCATGGAATTTTTCTTGGTGAGCGAATAAATAAACCAACCAAGAGGTCTTCTAGTCTCCCTTACCTATGATATTTTTTGCATAGAGTGTTAATGATCAAGGTTTCCTAGTCAATCCTTTTCTATTTGGTTGTTCAAAGACTCTATTGAGGAGAGTTATCATATCTTTGAAATCTTCTTAAAATTCACTCTTATGGATCATTTTGTTTGTCTTCATAAATACTTCCTCTTATTCAAGAGAAGGGTATCATTCACAAAGTTCATAGATGATCTATTATATTACTCACATGTTACTTGAGAGCCTCGTGCATATTAATCTTGAAATATTTAGAACAAGTGGAAATCACAAACATTCTATGCATTCAAAACTAATGTCAAAAATGGTTTATCCTATAAGGTCAAAAAAATTTCTTTGTCTCTAGTTATAGTACTTTGAATAGGCCAAGACAAGCTTTGGAGATTGGAGGAAGACCAATAATATAGTATATTTTACCAAGCCTAACTTGGCCATGCATTAAGCCATGAAGATTCTATCTCCTTTTGTATTAACCCTTTGTAGAAACTCTTGAATGTTTCCATTATCCATCCATTGAGGGAACATATTATATGAAGAGAGGTAGCCCTTATATTCATAATTCATCTTGTTAGGTTGATATTTTCTTGCTTGTATGAATATTGGCATAATACAAGATCCATTAATAACTCTATTTTTAACTTATCATGTAATTAAATTTATCATTCTTGCATATTCCATAAAATATTATCATATTACATTATACTTCCTAAAATGATATAAAAATGTAACAAAATTAAGATAATAATCATTCTATAAATTAGAAGAATAATCTGAAGGATTATTGGAGTTCAAGTATCATAGATTCCTGCCGATAAGCACTTGTAGTTGGGAACTATGAAATCCCAATGGAATGTTCCTAGTAACATTAAAAATAGCAATGTTCAACTTGAGGGTGGTCACTAATTGGATACCCAAATAAGAGAAGTTTGAAAATTTGATTCCAACAAGCCTATACTAACATTTTTTAAGGTCATACTTTGGGCCAATTACTAATAGTGTATCATGGTAAAGGAACTCTAAAAATTCAATGGGATGATGAAATTAGCATTAATGTTGATGTCACCATAAATATGCTCTCACCTTGATATTATTAGCAGAATAATCATTAGCGAGAACCTACAAACCCAATTTTATACTTAAAAAATCTTTTAGAACATATTGAGGATGGAATTTAGGATGGTCTTTAACTAGATGCTAGACTAAAAGAAGGTCCCAAAATTTTGACCTCGAGAAAGGTTCACCTTTGGAATGTATCAAGTTCAAAGTAGTAGGAGAGGGAGGAGGAGGGTCCCAATCAACCTAGTGTCCACATATATTAGTGATATCCAGGGTCTCCATAGGATCTAGTCTCATCCATCATCATATTTATATATATCTTTCTGTTATTCTTCTATAGCACATGCTAGTAAAATATCTTGAGTTAATCAAGAGAACTTGATATAATTATACTAGTTGAATACATGACCAATATACCACCCAAACGTTCTTCCTATGAGTGGCAGGGAAGTGGACCATTAAATAGTAGTCCATGATCAATCTTGATTACCATGGTCCCTTATTGAGGCTAGGGAGAAGCTTTGGAGTGGGTCTCCCAGGTACCTCAAGTAGAAAGATTCCTTAAATGATGAAACTTGTGAGAAGATGAGTAACCCTTGGAGGAAGAGGGAGATGAAGAAAATCTAGCCATCACACAAGGGATAATTTATTAGTGGTTGAGGAGTACCCATATAAGTGGGACACCTCAAGTGAAACCTTATTTTATTTCACTTGAATCGATAATAAAACATTATAACATATCATATAGAAATATGTCAATCAACAAAATATTTTGAAACAATATCTAAATTTTCATATTTCATATGCTAAAAAATTTGTGAGGCATGCATAGCCAATTCTGTAAAAAAACCTTGTGTCATGAAAAAGGTTCTAGTTTGAAGGGTTTGAACAAACCATGGATCTAGGTTTGAAGATTTTTCTCTCTAAGACCAAACTCAAATAGGTGCTTTAAAAATACTATCTAACCAAAAAAAATGTGCAATATGGGTGTAGGACTCCTAAATGGGATAACCTAGAGCTAGTAGGAAGGCATTGAAAACTAATACAATAGGAAAAATGAGTCAATTTGGGACCTGAAGGAGTGAAGAAAATAGTGTGAAATCTACATTGCCAAAAAAATCAGTGATTACAAATACCATCATTGGTTCAAAGTGGGAACCATGAGCAAATGGTAGAAATTAAAAATTATACTTTATATGGTTTTTAACTCTAAAAAGAGGTGTTTAAGAATCACTTCCAATCTTTCCACTAGGTCCTAGAAGAATTTATACCAATTTTTGAGACCATATTAGTTTGAACTACCCCCATGATTGTATCAAAAGTCTCATTATCCTTATTGGAAAGGGGAAAATTGGATTTAGCTTCATTCCATGATAGGGGACTTATTGATGATATCTAGAATAATTCTTTCAAAGTTTGAATTCATTTCTTGTGATATCTTAAGGCATGAACCTAAGGTATCCTTTCTAATTGTTGATTGTGATCTTGCAAGATGGGTGATCGCTTGATATTTTCCTTGTTGATGAAAAATAATTACAAAATCAAGATTCATTATAGAGAAGCTAGGGCTTCATAGATTCCAATCTCTCTAGATTCTTTTTATCATAAAATTCCCTTTAATTTTGTTCACCAAATTCTTGATGGTAACAATGGTTTTTAGCCCAATCCCCATCCATCCAAATCATCTAGAATGGTGATGAGAGGTAATGCAATGGTACACAAGGATTTTATAGGCTTCATAATCTTGAAATGAAATTTTGACCTATTTATTGCAAATATCCAAACCATAGCACTAGATAGATAAAATCCTCAAATCTCCAAAACCTTGAGGGAGGAAACATAATGTCTAGGCCACTATACAAAATTCTTGTGATTTTTTAAGAAGCCCAAATAAAATAATGAAGAAGCTTGTCCAAATAAATTTAAGAGACCTTAGAAGGAGACTAACACAATGAATAATAAACATTAAGTTGACCATAAGAATATTTGAATATTGAACCTAAAATATCTTGGCCAAACAAAGAGGTTTGGTGAGTCAATAGGACAATTTATTTTCTATTTTGGTAAGGACAACCTACCATAAGGACACCTATAAAGTCTAGAAGGTGAAGTGTATGCCCAAGAATGTGAAAATTTCTTCATGAATCATTTTTCAATTATAGGATTTGATCTAAAAATATGTGGGGATGGCTTATTATCTATAATACTAAGCCTTATACCACTAAGTGGTAGAGCCAAAAACTTTATAAAAATTATCTAGGCACTTGAAGGCTTGTTTGATATTTTCTCCTCTTCTAAGAGTTCAAGGAAAGAATCATCTAAAGAGTTTCCATTAACAATTTGAGCTAAGGAGAAGGTAAAGTTGTACCTTTGACTAACCCTTGACATATGGAATGAGCAAAAAGTTATCCAAATCCTTCCATCACAAGCACAGAAAGAGCCAAAGCCAAGGAAAAACCTTGCTAAATGGACCTAAAAATCCCAAAGGATCTAGATTTCTAACCATTGATAATAATACAAGTTGAGGAATCTTCTAAGAGAATACTAACTAATTCAATGAAGTGAGGAATAAATATTAGAGCCAAAAGCATGGAGAGCATTAAAATACATTCAATATAATCATAGGATTCAACAAAGTGTTTTTTTGAAATAGAGCCTTCTAGTGAGAATGCATAGTCCATTGTATACCTTACCAAACTATCATAACATTATCTAAAATATATATATAGTTAATAAAACCAGTTTTCTCAAGCCTTACAATTTGAGGAAGTAGATGGCGCACATTCAAAGAAAAAGAATTGGAAATTATCTTATAAGAGACATTGAGCAAGATAATAGGCCTCCAATTACAAATATCCTCTAATTCTCCAAACATAGGTATGAATTTAAAATTTTCTTTGCTAATTATATTATCTGATAATTTGGGTTAGAAGAATATGAGATAGAATTTCTATAGTTCCTCACCAACACAATCCAAAAGGGCCTTATAAAACTCATTAAAAGAGCCATCAAAACCAAGAGTCTTATAATTGGCCATGGTATGAATAGCCTCTTTGAGGTTAGAAATAGATAGAAATATATCACAAATGGATTTTTGTGAGGAAAGTTGAAAAGGAAAAACTTGGAGACTATCTTGAAGGGATTGGTCATGTTTAGGAGAGATTTCTTGGGTAGTGAAAACTTTCTCATAATTCTTAATAATACCTTAGGAAATATCTAGAATTTATTTGAGAAAATTCTACCTAGATTTGACCTATTTTATGCCATTTGAAGTGAGGGAAGATTTGAGAACTTGGAAGAATTATTTCAAAGGTCCATATCAAACATTAAGCTACTACAATCTAGGTTTGATTTGAGTACCTTTGGAACATTAATTATTAGTATTTTTCTTCAAATAAAAAAAATTAGCTACCTTAACCTATAAAGAAAGGGAAAAGGGGTCAACTTCAACAGTTGTAGTAGTCTTCCAAATCTTTCGTTTCCCTCATATTCACTTTACTTATCAACTTCTAGCTAACACTCATAGATGTAAAGGAAGCAAAGCATACTTAATAGCCTTTTATTCCACCAATAAATCCAACTAGTAGGCTGAGTGGGATAGGCTTCTAGGTTTCACAGATTCTTGATGTGGGCCAACGAGGGTTGATGACTTACTAGAAAATTATTTTAAAAACTCATTTTCACAATTGTAAGGTATTCCCACTTTCCATTGAGTTTTGAACCTAATGAGAGTGTTGATTGATAAGGTGACATCTAACAAAGGCTCCACTAGGACAAAGAAATGGATGGAAAAGAAGAGAAGGAATATATAGATATCATTGCATGATCTAGGAATTGAAAGACTTTGTTATAACTAGGCTTAAAAATATTTCACATATAACAATGCGAGTGATTATGGTGGTGGCCCAAATTGAGATAAAAAAAAAAGCTCAATTTATTATGCATGTACCAACATGCCTCTCATTTTCTAATTGTCCAATGTAATGGTGGAATTCCATATTTATTATATGCCATGTCCACCATAGTATATTCCCCATGCATAACTCAAGTGGATATAGAAAATGAATCAACAATCCATCAACACTAAAGAAATCTCTCAACAACATGATTAGAAGCACAAATGTTTATAATACCAAAAGAATGAATGTTGACATTTAAGATGATCAAAATCACACAATTAATAGGGTAAAAATTATGGTTGAAAACATGTTGATGCCACTTAAGAGAGAGAAATGTGACAACCCCTCCATGATTAGCATTATGTTTTCTACAAAACATAGAACTAGATGGCCAAATAACATGGCAAGCTACAAAACAAAAAATCCAATAATCTCAACTTCTTATAAATAAAGAACATCTAAAGCCAACTACTTCTAATGAACATCTTAAAATAAATATTTTTTTTGGAGGTTAGTAAGACCTCAAATATTCTAATGGATAAATTTAAATGATAGAAATCAAGAGGAATTTCATCATTATCGAACTCTAGAAGAGAAAAATATTTATTCAATAAAAATATTCTAGGGAGAAACTATCCATTTGAATGTTTAGAATTGATATTCTTTTTTTTTTGTGCCATTCTCTCCCTCATCCAACTAGCCATCTGAGCTATGAAAATATCATAGATATTTAGGAAAAAGGGGAGAGTGAACATGAGCTTTTGGCTAAGAAGATAGAATTGATGTCAACTAGGGTGTCTGAGAAAACCTTGGACTAGAAGAATAATCAACAATAGGAAAGGATAAGCTCTTTCCCCTTCTCAAAAGAGTTTGAAACATTTGTGGACTAGGATTTGGTAGTTGTTTGATCAATAGTGGCCCCCACATTATCTTGAGAGACACTAGACTTAGCATTCTTTCTTTCATCATGTCAAATAGTTTTCCATTTTTCTTTAATTTTTTAAGAAGGAACATCAATAAGTTTGGTAGAAGTCTTGACCCAAGGGGTCACCAAAGGGAAATATTTAATTTTATGCTCATTTTATTAGCATCTAAAACAAGTATTTGGTAGAATGAGGTAACTTATCACATGTTGAGTGTGACAAAGATGTCCATTCTAAATTCCAATAGATTCTTTGAAATTCTTGGAAATTTTGATCTCAACATAGAAATATTTATGTCGATAAGCCTCATTGACCCTATCAAGATAAACACAAATAACCTTCCCAAGAGAAGCAAATATGGTGGTTCAAAATTTCTAACAAGGGATAAACTTAGGTACTCAAGAAAAACTAACACTTGAAGCATATTCTCACTCAAGATGGAAAAATATCATGTCCAAGCCTAAAAGACTAATAAAAACGTATTGAAATACCATAGACCATGCTTGAGAATTACTCAACAAGAATGAAAGACCCTTTAGTGAGGCTTTGGTTAGTGTCAAGTCAAACCCTATGTGGGGACTAATATTTGTTAATTTAGTCTTAGAGAATGTCTTTGGGGGGGATTCATCCAACAAAATACCCTAAAAAAATTGATCTAGCTAATTATATGCATTATCAAACTTGGAGATAGGTAAAACCAAATCTATGAGGGAATTAGAGTGTGTACCTCATAATTTTTTTTAAAACAAATATTAAGGGCTGCTTATTTGGATGTTTCATTATGAAAAACTATCAAACTATCAACACCAACATGAACTGTTAGGTTGAATTATTTTGAAGCCATAAAAATGATTAGCTAGAAAAAAAACCACAGTAAATATGAGAGGTTAAAGGGTTTGTTGTGCTAAAGGTACAATCATTCATAAAGAAAGAAAAAGAAAATAGAAAAGATACAAGCCCTAGTATATCAAAGTTCCTAGCAATGAGGCAATGTTTTCAACATCTAAACTTTAAGGATTGAGCTTTTTTCAAAAAAAAAAAAATGCTAAATATTACTTTGAAAAAATTAGGTAAAAGTTCATTTAGTGTGTACACTTGACAAGAAACACCAAGATATTTTTAGAGTAAATAAATAATGGAGGATAAAATATCCTCTTTAACTTGTGCATGTTGACATTTTTAATGATATGTAAGAGTAATCCTTGGATAAGAATCTATATTTTTTAAATTTTATTAAGGCTATGGTTGAAAAGAAAAATGGATATCATCCCAAAATACTAAGAATAAAAACTTAGGAACAATTCATTGAAAATAGGTTTTAAAATTTGCAATAATTATGTATCAAGAGATAGATTACTACAACTTAAAGCTTCAACAAAATGGTATTATAGAAGGAAAGAACTGTAGCCATTATGCAAGTGGTATAAAGTGTGTTGCTCAAGAAAACTTTGCAGAATATTATTGAATAGAAGCAATGGCAACAACAATATACATCTTGAGTTGAAGCCCCACAAAATTTATATATGCAAACAACACTATAGAAACTATATTTTTCATTTTTCTCTAACATTGCTACTATCTTTTGTTTTCGTTTCTTTAAATATAAAAGGCAGTTTGTGAGAGTTTCACCTTCGAATGCATTTCGAATATCAGAATCACAACAGAGCAGAAAACCCCAAATAATGTAATGCCCTGGGCGATAGAATTTGTCAGCTCAATTTCTCCTTTTGTAGTATTCCAGGCGTCATTTCTGTCGAATTTAATTTAATTAAACAACTAATTGCAATCGCGGTTAGAAAATCGAACAAACAAAACACAACTTTCTGTCAAGTCAATACTACTCTAGAAAGGCTTTATCTCCAAGACAGGGCATAACCAACCATCTTATCTTAACTCATAAATTCATTAGTATTGCACATTTGATTAGCTTAAAAAAAAAGAGACTCACCTGCTACCGTTATCTTTCTGATTTACTAGAATATACCTTTGGCGCTCCAAAGGGATGAAGAGTATCAAGATCGGCCCGAAAACAAAACAAAGACAGAAGATAACCAGTAGAATGAGAGCTGCTGTCTGATCTGTATCGTCTTTTGGCCAATGCATGGGGACAATTCCAAACATGATTACAAAGTACGATATCATTAGGCTAACAAAAAATTGAGAAGAAGCCATAGCAGCTTTTAAAGATTCTATTGCCTCGTCATTTTTATTTTTATCATCATCTTTTTGAGCAGCTGAAGCTAATTGACCAACAACGGTTTGATGCTTATGAGTTTGTTGTGAAATATTATTTACAGTCCCCTCCAGACGGTTCAGTAGGTTGGATATATCGGATGTCCCCGCAATGCCTTCACTTTCAAGCAAACGACTTGCCGACCCGCCTTCTTCAGTACCCCGCAGACCTCCATTTCTGTTATGTTCTTCACTTCTTGCCTGCGCCATCATTGAAGAGCCGAATAAAAGAACTTGACCTGAAAACCCTAAACGTGCAAATAAATTGATTAGGGAGTAGGAAGGGTAGCGTAGTTTAAGTCAAAAAGAGCTTTTATCTATACTATTGCCCGATGGCGTAACGTTAAAGCATTTTTTTGTACACCATCTATTTATTTATCAAGGTTATTTAGATTTTCAAAATAAATTAATCCTATTAAAGGGGGTTTTAATTCAATTGATTCAATAATTTATTCATTTTTTTTTTATTTTATTAAAATACATAAATGTAATTATACATTTTCAACTAAAATAATAAAAATATATATTTATAATTCTATTGACTATATGGTTTGGAGTCTTATTGTGAACTTTAGTTAAATTGTATGCTATTTTTGGTAGGAGAGATAGGAGGTTGGCAAAGCAAAATTCAATACATATAAACAATGTGTATATAGGGCACCTATCCATCGCCTTCTATTTAATTTTGAGAAGCTATTTGTGAATAGAATATTTCATATGTTGGTTATAATAATGGAAATATTATCTAGTATATTTGTGCCTCCTTTTACCTTTATAGGTAATTAGAAGACAAATATTATTTTTAAGGTTAGTTCACATGTACAATTGAGATCTAGATGCCTTGAAAATACAATAGTTTCTTAATTACATTGAAATCTGGTGCAAGGGCACCCACAGTGCTTTCATGCCTACAAGGGTTAAGAAATTGATCTTTTATTTTGTTTTGTATGTTTTCATGCAATAAGGTCCTCAAAGACCATTTCATGTGGAGTTTAAGTTATGTCATTAGGTGAATGGAAGAGTCTAGTTGCAAAAAGTGTCAATGTTGCACAATGTTGTCAAATTGCACATTGGTGGAATATGAGCAGTTGTAAGTTGAAAAGTTGGTTGAGAACCATTGGAAAATGGTTGTAATAGCATAAATATGCCTTAACACGCATCTCAAAGTTGGGAAGTTTTTGGAAAGGAATGAAAAGAATAAAATATAGCATTTGCATGTCCAAAACAATATTTTTCTAGAAAATCTGACTGTTATTTGGCTTTGTATGGACTTTCCTTTGTATCTAATAATCTAAAATTGATTGGAGATGATATATGGTTGAATCACTTTTCATCTACAATTGGTTGGGTTTTTTTTATTGATTTTGGATAAAGTTATTGCAATTTTACTAAAACTTCCTTGAATTGATCCCATGGTTAATAGTTTTGGGGAAAATAGCATAACTTCTATTTCCACCATTGGATTTTGATGAAAAATTGAGGAAAGGTCTATACTACGGTTCTCATCACTCTCACCAGAGCGATTGGCTTAAATATTTTATTTGTGAAATTTATATGTGACTATTCCTTTCATTTGCATGCACATTTGCCTAATTAGGCCTAGTTGAGAAGCGAGACAGTCATTTTTTGGGGAATTTTGTACAAAGAACCCTACCCTAATTTTGAGATATGTTAAATAATGGTCAATTGGGTATCTAAAACAAGTTTTATTTTCTATAGATTAGGTCTCGATCAAAGATATGTCTAATTTTCTTTTTTGAAAGGCTACAAGGAAGACCAATGGTTTGTGAAGGAAAACCCACATTTTGATGAACAAAAGGCACTAGTTTAAAGTTGTTTTAAGATTATTAACCCATACTCTACATCAAATGTGGGAGATGATAGGGGATTGAATCAACTTTCATCTACAATTGGTTTGGTGGTTTTTCATTGAGTTTGGAGAAAGTTATTGTAAATTTACTCAAACTCACCTGAATTTGTCATTGGGTTACTAGTTTTGGGAAAAATGGCAACTTTTATTTCAACTATTGGATTTTGATAAAAATTTTAGGAAAGGTTTGTAATAAGGTCATCTTCAGTCTCACTGGAGTGATTGGATTAATTCTTTGATTTGTGAAAGTTATAAGTGATTTTTCATTTCATTTGCATGCATATTTGCCTAATTAGGCCTTGTTTAGAAATGAGACAGTTAATTTTTAGGGCATTATGTACAAAGAACCCTACCTAATTTTTGAGATATGTTAAATAATGGTCAAGTGGGCATCTAAAACAAAGTTATTTTTCTATATATCAAGTCTAGATCAAAAGATATATCCAAATTCTTTTTTCAAAGGGCTACAAGGAAGACCAAGGGTGTGTGAAGGAAAACCCACATTTTGATGAACAAAAAGACTTATTTAAGGTTGTTTTGAGATTTTTAACCCCTAAACTACATCAATGGTTGTAATAGCATAAATATGCCTTATAAACATAGATCCCAATGTTGGGAAGGTTTTGGAAAGGAATGGAATGAAGAAAATATAAAGTTTGCATGTCCAAAATAATATTTTTCTAGAAAATATGACTGTTATTTGGATTTGTATAGACTTTAATTTTTTTTTAATGATTTGAAATTGATTGGAGATGATAGAGGATTGAATCACCTTTCATTTTCAATTGGTTTGGTTGTTTTTGATTGAGTTTAGAGAAATTTATTGCAATTTTACTAAAACTTTCCTAAATTTATCCTAGGGTTACCAGTTTTGGGAAAAATGATATTAACTCTTATTTCCACTATTGGATTTTGATAAAAAATTTGAGAAAAGTTCTATAATAAGGTCCTCTTTAGTCTCACCAGAGCAATTGGCTTGATTATGTGATTTGTAAAAGTTATGAATGATAGTTTGTCGCATTTCACAGTGAGACAGGCTTGGGTTTGATCAATGAACACCTTCTTTTTCTGATTCCATACCAAAAAACCCCACTTCATTGTAACATATGTTTAATAAGGGCCAAAAGGGTATTCCAAATAGGTCTTATATTTTTAATAGTAGGTTTGCAATAAAATTTATGACCAAAAAACTCAAATTGTTGCCCCCATGTTTTAGGCTTTAAGAGCAAGTTGTCAATTTTTTATGGTTTTTGTACAAAGTACTATGCCCTAGTTTTGAGATATATTTATAAATGGTGAAAATGGTATCTGAAAGTGCCTTTACATTTTGAATGCCATGCTTCCTCCAAAAGTTATGAAGGAAAAACCAGTTTGGAAAGGCTACAATGAGAATGAGGGCTAATGAATAAAAACCCACCATTTGAATGCTTAGAGATTGAATGTTTTCTTATTTGAAGATAGTTTGGAATTATCCACCCCTAGTCTCCATCAAATTGGTATCAGAATCTAAAGATCTAGGCAAGGATTTGTTTTGGAGTTTATGTTTTTTTTTTGCAACTTGAAGGAAGAACTTGGATAGCAAAAGACTAGAACAAGGGCAAAGAAATGGGCCTAAGGTGAGGTATTATGAAGATAAGAAACAAAATTGAGAAGAAGCAAGGTGAAAGAGACTTGCTTGAGAAAGAAGAATGGAAATGTTTAGGAGAATAGACCATGGAGATTTGCAAAGTAAGGAGTTACCACGCAAGAAGAAACAAGAGAAAATAAGAGAGGAAAGTGAGATGCAAAAGAAGGATGAGAAGGTAAAACAGATTAACATTGAGTCTTAGAGATAATAGAGTTGAGATAATCCTTAGAAAAAATGGAAGAAATTAAAAAAAATGCAAGAACGAATGAATCTTGAGATGCAGTAGTGTCTTGAGAAAGAAAACCAAGAGAGTGGTTGGCATTGGCCAATAAGGAATAAGGTTAAGTGGACTATCAAGAAGATTATTCACAAGAGAAGAAGGAAAGAGAGGACATCAACACTAGACTTTGGAGATTCTTTGTCGATGATGGAAAAGTAAAAGCCACCTGAGGAAGAGGAAAAATGTGAAGAAAATGGGTCCTTTATGACTCAAGATTTTATTTCTAACAATATTTGTGAGTGTATTTCTAGGAGTATCAAATGAAAATGAAGATGGAAAAGGATATAAAGAAAGAGGAGAAGTTCATACAATGTATGAAGATTGTTATACTAATGTCGCATGCCATGGTGACGAAGGTGTTATAAAAACAATCGAAATAATGGTTATATTTTTTGACTTTTTGGATGATGAATGTGTTGATCAATTTTATTCCAATTATGACAATGAAGACATAGATGATGGCAGTGAGTCATATGAATGAGAATTATAATTTTGGAACCTAGAAGTTGAGAAGATGCTCAGTAAGAGATGGTGCAAGAAAAAAAAAAAGGATCTAGGGAAAGTTGCAGAGATGAAGGACAAGTTGTAGAAGAATTGGAAGACAAGGAAGAAAGAAAAAACCTTCACTCAAGTGGACTTGAGTTTTTCTTTGCCTTTGGAGTATGGTGGAGTGACACCCACAGTGCTTTCATGCCTCCAAGGGTTAAGAAGTTGATATTTTGTTTTGTTTTGTATGTTTTCATGCAATAAGGTCTTCAAAGACCATTTCATGTGTGTTGGAGTCTAAGTTAGGTCATGAGGTGAATGGAAGTGACTAGTTGCAAAAAGTGTCAATGTTGCCCAATGTTGTCAAATTGCACATTGGTGGAATATGAATAGTTTTAAGTTGAAAAGTTAGTTAATAACCATTGAAATATGGTTGTAATAGCATAAATTTTCCTTTTAAATAAGGATCCCAAGGTTGGAAAGGTGTTGGAAAGGAATGGAATGAAGAAAATACAAACTTTGCATGTCTAAAAAAATGTTTTTCCAGAAAATCTAACTGTTATTTTTCTTTATATAGGCCTTACTTTGCATTTAATAATTTGGAATTGGTTGGAGATGATAGAGGATTGAATTGAATTTCATCTGCAATTGGTTTGGTGGTTTTTCATTGAGTTTGGAGAAAGTTATTTCAAATTTACTAAAAATTGCTTGAATTTGTCCTAGGGTTACTAGTTTTGGGAAAAAATGACATACCTCATATTTCCATCGTTGAATTTTGATAAAAAATTAGGAAATGTCTATAATAAGGTACTCTTCAGTCTCACTAGAGAAATTGGCTTAATACTTTGATTTGTAAAACTTATAGGTGATTGTTTCTTTCATTTGCATGCATATTTACCTACTTAGGCCTAGTCAAGAAGCGGGACATTCAATTTCTAGGGAATTTTGTACAAAAACACTTCCCTAATTTTGAGATATGTTAAATAATGGCCAAATGGGTATTTGAAACAAGTTTTTTTTTTGTAGATCAGGTTTGGGTCAAAAGATATGTCTAATTTTATTTTTTGAAAGGCTACAAGGAAGACCAAGGGTTTGTGAAGGAAAACCCACATTTTGATGAACAAAGACACTTGTTTAAGTTTGTTTTAAGATTTTTGACCCCTTCTCTACATCAAAATACTTCTCTTTTGTGAGAGGGAATGGCTCTATTTTGATTATTGACAATTAAGAATATTCTTTAAGTGTGCAAGATGATATAAAAGATCCCACTAGTTCATTTTGTTTACCTTCATCAAATCTTATTTGTGAACATTTGGTGGAACTAGCTTGCTATCAATGCTTTTTTTATTTCTCTTCCTACTGATTTTTGAACATGTAATAGAGGGTATATTGGCATGCTTTTTGGGAGGAATTTAAGTTTATTTACATGTATGTCATGTGCAATTTTTTTAGAATCAAATATTTAATCACATTAGGAATGTTGTTTGGGGCACATGTATCATGAGACAATGTTTCTTTCCTATTTACAGTTAGTCAATGTTTTAATATACCAATGGACCTAATAAAGATTTAGAATATTATCAATCTATTCTCTAGTAAATGTAGCACATACAATTATGTACTCATGGATAGATGATCTAATGAACTTGATTATCCAACCATGTAGTGAAATGAATGAAAACACAATTACCAATAAAATCTCAATGAAATAAGAAAATAAATTATATCTATTCTCAATTATGGATGAGCTACAATCTATCACAGTGGACTTCCAACATGCAAAGTATTATCTTTTTTATTAAAAATATACAAATAAGAAAATTCAATGATATCATAATGCAACTCCATTAGTCAAACCTACAAAAAATCTCTATATCATATTGATTCAAAAACTGATTATGTTCAAATGATAGTGAACAATATTTATATAGAAACTTCAAGTCTTTTGAATGATATACATAGTCATAAGGTAGCTCAAAACTCCATGCCTCATAAAACATATAGTCAATTGAATGCCTAAATAATCTTTCAATTTTAATGCAATGATGATGGATGGCTAAAAATTGATATAGTGTACACCATACACACTCCTAGATCCAATATACATTTAAATATGTGTTCTTTTCATTCTTCAAGCTCTAGAAGGATGCAACAAGTTGAGAATAAGAAAGTTGAGTATAATCCTATTGGGTCTAGTAGAAAATCAAAACCAAATTATAATTTTATAGTGATTATAAACTTCTAAAAAGTAAATATGGCATTGAAGGATCATTTTAGAATATATTCTCCCAACCATGAAATATAGTAAGCTCATTATAGAGCATATTAACTATTGACTAGAATATAATGAAATCCTAAAAAACAAAATGAGAAAGTAAAATAAAATATTATTTTGGTTGATATTAAATTGTGCTTACAACCTAAGATGCTCTTGTATAAAAAAAATGGTTCTTCAAAAGTAAGTTCCTCAACTTTGAATGACTAAAGGAAAATCAAAACAGTCTATCTTAATTTTAAAAATAAAATTTGAATCTTCTTTAGGCCTAATCTTTTTTCATGAAAAAATCCTCATATTGGTTAATTATTTTTTCTTCCAATCCTTCTATCCAAAATATCCTCAACTTGTTTTTACTATTATGGTACCTCATTTGGCATATACACATACATATCACTATCTCCTAACTCCTCTTCATGATACTAATTATGGAAAAATAAACTGAATGATATTAATTTCATATTCCATTGAAGATCATGAGATAATTTAAAGAAGGTTGAAGCGGTTGAGAAAAAGTTAACATCAAAATTGTTTCAAACAATTAAATTGTGAACTGCATATGACCACCATACAATGTAATATTGCCAACATTCTCCCCCTTATCATATTGTTCTTACAAATGTATCCCATAAAATCTCTTATTCACTTTTCCAAGGGACACTCCTTAAGGCTTACATAACAAAACTTGTTGATTACAAAATGTATATACATCTTTGTGAAGATCGTCCTTGAAAAAACAAATCTTGGATCAAGTAGAGTTCTATCAAGCTATCTCTTCACCTTCGTAAAGATGTATCCCCTAGCTAAATTCATGAGTTCTTCCTCCCATGAAATCCTGAATCATAGATTCCTTGAATTATTTGACAAAAATCCATATTGAGCTCTTTAAACACATGGCTCCATCAAGTTGTCTGATGACCCTTGAAAGGGTATAATTTGGTTCACAACCTCGACTACTCACTGGAAAACTATCCATATTGATCTCTACACCAAACCCTTACTTGTCTCGAAAAAAAAAAACTTTAGAATATATGTATTCTTCAAATCCATCAACAACAACTTGGGGAAAAGAAAAAATTTAAAACCAAAAATGCTTCTCATGCAAAGCATCTTCTTAAAGTGAGAAGCTAACTTGAGATGATGGAAATTTGTCCATACCCTGGTGCCACCAACCTTCAATAATATTAGGTTTATTGTACTAATGAAAAATTAGCACCACCAAAAGAAACATTAATAATAGCTTCATCATTTGATGAATCCTCAGCCTCTTGGCCTCCTAACAACTCTTCTTGTCCCATACCCTCACCAACATACCAATTCACAAAAGTATGCTTGACATACATGAGATTAAACTTGTGATCAATGTGAAAGAATAGCTCAATAAAACCTGTGAAGTTAGATATTATACTAACTACCCAATGAACCTTGGTAAGATCCTCTCTAGGAACCACAGTTGGGGGTTGATAATTGATACCATACTTAAAGCAAGCAGGACACCAACACACAAAATAAATGATCCTCTTAATTTGGATAGAGGAAACAACGTTCACATCCTTGGGTACAATATCCCCTCTGTACATAAAAAAAAAACTATGAACTTTTCATGACCAAGATCATGTTTTTCCATCATTGAAGAAGACTCAAAGGCAATAGAAAACTAGTCATGACAGGCCTTCTCTGTGGAGATTACAAGGGCATAGAATGAAAGAATACGATGATAGATTAATAGATCGATCTATAAGTCATGCCACATCAAATAAGAAAGGACTTTTTTATTATGAATAACTATCCAAAATTCCATGCCCTAACCAACCTATAATGCTAGGAGGGAAAATTATTGGTGGAGAACTATGGATCACAACAAGATAGGAATTTTTATAAAAGAATCTAGAAGGATATAAGTAATAATGCATCAAGGATGTAACATTATTCAAGAGAATATAGGAGATAATGGAATGGTCAAGATTACTAAACAAGTTATAGAAAAATATAGATTCAAATATGTATAGTAATAAAATTGCACCCCTCACATTTTCACATACATTCTTGTGTCTGCTTTAGTGTCCACTCCCTTAACATCTTGAGTAGGCTCATTTTAGCCCCTACATTGGCCTCTTTCCCTTCTTAGGATGCTCTAACACCCCTTTTCAACAACTACCCTTCATGCATCAGCTTTACATCGAACCTTGTTCTTTCCCATTCACGTCATTTTGTAGCATGACATGTTTGTACATTAGTGTGTCGCATGGATGTCTACATGCCACACTAGTGTCTTGTGACATTTCAATGCTCAAAAAATCATTTCTAAGCATGTTTTCCACTTGTTAGATAAGTTTTTTAGTGGAAACAGCTCAGGATTCCCTGTAACTACCTAGGAATCTTCTTTTTCCCCTTTTTAACCGATTTTTTTCATCTATTTGGTTTTCTGAATCTTCTTAGCTTTATCTCCTACCTTCTTATCCTTTCTTACTCTTGCTATTTTTCTTGTACAACTTCATACAACTTGTTGGAGCAACTTCAATCTTTCTCTACAACACTCCTTGTAGCTCTATCTCCTTTAATTTACACTTGTGAGCATCTTGAGATTTCATATCTCCCTATCATTTGCATACTTGGTGATACAGGTTCTCCTCCTCAAGTGGTGTTTGGTTTTATCACCTCTTTTGTGATACAGGTTCTCCTCCTCAGGTGGGGTTTTATTTTATCACAAGCTTACTTGGTGGTGTGGGTTCTACTCCTGAGTAGGTTTTGATTTCACCACACACTTTTTTGATTTCTATTATAGTCTCTCTTTCTATCTTAGTTGTCCATGGAGGTGGGAACACCAAAATAGTGGTTTGACTGAGGCAAACCCCTATACAACCCCAACACTTTCTCCAGATATCACACTTGTAGGTATTGAAGACATTCACGTATAGGAGGCTTTATCACTTGTAAGGTTGTGAGCATCTTCTTTCCTTTCTCTCTCTTCTTTATCATTTACCTTGCTTTATTTTCATTTCTATCACTTTCTATTACTATATCATATTTTGTAAATTCTTACCAATCAGATAGCTAGAAATCATTTATGCCTTGATCTATTTTTATATTTTACATTACTCATGTAGTGGGAGTTTCACGATATATGTCTAGTTATCCTCCATGATATCTTGGTATGTTGGTTACTAATTTGATGATGGGTTCGCATGTTTCATTGGATTGGGATCTATAAGTTATGTAGTTGTGTGGGATGATAAACCATTTGATTATAGTGGGATAACTCTAATGTGGACTATCTATATCCATGAGATTATTTTACTATTTATGTAGAATTATTAACTGGCCTTGTCTTATTGCAAGTATAAAGGTGTTGTCATTGATGTCAACAAGCTTGTGGTGTCATTAGTGATAGTTTGATAGTTGTGTAGAGATATTATTTCTTTGATTAGTTGTATTATGTTTTCATTAGTTAATTTGTTGGTTTAAACCTCTATTCTTTCTTTGATAAGCTTATGCTTATGGTTTAGATGTCATGGATACTGAGAAAATTGATAAAATAAGGAAATAGGGTGTTGTAAAGGTGTTCTAGTTTGTAGATGTGTTTTGGTTTTTCTTCCCATTTATTATGGGTTGAAGATCTACTTTTGTGGTTTGAATATGCTAGTTAGAGATGTTTAGAGTTTCTATATATAGAAATTTGGCTTCTGGATGGATGGTTAGAGGAAGTTATGTTTAGCAGTATGTGAACTAGTTTTGCAGTGTTGCTTAAATAGGTGTCTAAATAAATGTATTTTCTCTAAATTTCTCCATAATTATTCTTTAGGTATTGCAATTCTGAAGGTATGTTGATGTTGTTGATCTCTTTCCTATGTCAATAGGATTCGTGGTTTTGTATTTTGAATCTTGGATTTTATAGTTGTAGTGTTTGGCAGTGTAGTTGAGTGTACTGGGTGTGTATATTCTAAAGGTGTGAGTTGTTTCAAAGGATTTTTGATGGATTTATGGAGGATAGAGGAATATTCTAGATCATGTTGAAGCATGGTACAGGGTTTACAAGTCATCATTTCATATGGGTAAGCAGTAATTCAAAGCTTAATGGTGTTTGCATGGGTAATAGTTGAATTAGTGCTTACACTACATTCGAAGATATTTTAACATTAATGAAGGTGTAGCATGGTATGTGAGAGTTTATTTGGGTCCTAGCTAAGTTTTATATTGGTCCACTTTCATTCCTATCCACCATGGGAATGCTTTATGCTGAACTAATTTGAATTTGTAAAGTGCAAGGAGAGTGTAGCCGACTTGAAGATGTTTTTCAAGTTACAAATGGTATAAATGCAAGGTGAATTGATGTGAGATGAAGTGTGGAATAGAGTTGAGTATTGTGATGTGAAATTAAGTGCATGAGTACAAATTGCAATGTGAGCTATAATGCAAGATTATTGAATGAAGTGAGTTGAGGTATCTTGATCTCTTGAATGTTGCTAGTGGTATTGGAGCTATTGTGGTGGAATCTCTATTTCATTTAGATTATGTTCTCTATTTAAGATTTTATCTTCTATCTTCTCTCTATTTTTGTAGTGAGCTTGGGTTGTGAGCCTTTCTAGACAATGTGACATATTTTGGCAATGATCCTCTTTGTACCAGTTCTACAATTTCAAGTATATTGTGAGCTAATCCTCACTGTGGTTTCTCCCTTCTAGGGTTTTCCATGTAAATCTGGTGTTCCCTTGTGTATGGTGTTGGATTTTTAAGTTTCTAGTATCTTCTTTTTATGTTTAAATAGTATAATAGATTAAGGGTTCAATGAATGCATTTGGATCTGATTACCAATGAGGATTTTGATGTTTTAATTTGGTTCAATTGATTTAGTCCCCCTCTCAGTTTTCTTGTTCATTGAACAATCGATATCAGAGAAAGATTTCTTAGGAAAAAATTGATCACTTGAGGTATATCCAGATGGATGACAAGAAGGATATCCCTATGTTTGATGGTACAGACTAGGCATTTTTGAAGGTCAAGATCTTGGATATGAAGTTGCAAAGGTACTAATCACCACATACACCATGCTTGCAAGTGGACTATGCACAAGTGATGAAATCAAGGCATATGAAATACATGGTGAGGCAAGGTTTTTTCTTTTGACCAATAGTGCAAATACTGAATTAGTGAAAGTTATGGATCTAAAAATTGCTAAAGAATTTTGAGATAAGCTAGAAAGTATTTATGAAGGAGATGATAAGGTTAAACAAGCAAAGTTTTAGAATCTAAAGGCACAATTTGAGACTTTGTGAATATTTGATGATAAAACAATCACAAGTTACATTTATAGGGTTAATGAACTAGTAAGTGCAATGAGAGGTCTTGGTGGACAAGTCAAAGAACCTAAAGTGGTAAAGAAAATTATCAAAAATATTTTTGATTCTTATAGTGAAAAAGTTTCTTCTATTGAGGAATTTGTAGATTTTAATATATACACTAGAGATCTATTGTATGGTACACTAACTACATTTGAAATGTGGAAAAATGGTACAAAAAATTGTGCAAAAGTGGAGACTACTGTCAAGATTGGAGACTCAATAAAAGTTGAAGATTCAGATGAAGATAATGTTGATGATGTTGAAGATAACTTTGTAAGAAGAATGGAAAATGGCATTGGTAAGTATAAGGGTAAATTACCTTTCAAGTGCTTTAGCTATGGAAATATATGTGACTTTGCTTCAAGATATCCAAACAAAACTATGAACAATAAGAAAAATGAAAACAATGAAATGATGATTAAGAAAAGATACTATGTTAGAGAAGATGTTGGTATTTCTGATGATGAATCTGATTATGGAGATGATGAAAATGAATGTTTGTTCTTGGCTTTAAAATATGAATATGGTTCTACTAACTCTAGGAGTTGTGTAAAGGAAAGTCTCCTGAAGAAAAATGATAAAGTTGGAGGTACCTTGGTATCTACTTTTCATATTAGTCAGGATAAGAACTATTGGTTTATTGAAAGTGGTTTCTCAAATCATATGACTAGAGACAAGAGTAAGTTTGTTAGGATTGAAAAACATGATGGAGGATTTGTTAAATTTGGAGATGATTCAGGTTCTAAGATTTGTGGAATAGGTTCAATCAATTTTGATGACAAGCATAATACTAAAGATGTTTAATATGTTAAAGGTTTAAGGCCTAACCTCTTGTGTATTTGAAAAAATGTAGAAAAGGATACAATCATATGTTTTAGGATGATTGATGTGAGATCAAAAAAGGGTGCAAAACTGTAATTGTCACTAGAAAGAGAATAGATGGATATATCTATCAGCTCAAGGGTATTGATGGTCACTATTTTATGATTTAGATTAATGATAGCTAGTGATGGCATAGGATAATGTGCCACATAAGTTTTTATAACCTGATTAGAATTAGTTCAGTTAAAGTAGTGAGATATTTTTTGAGGATTACAAAGCCTATCAATTTTGTTTCCAAAGATTTTCAATTTGGAAAACAACCTAGAAGTAGTTTCAAGGGAAAGAACAATCTTCTACCATATTTTTAGAATTTGTACACATAAATCATGTTGAATCCAACAAGAAGAAGTCTTCAAGGTGACAAATATTTCATTCTTTTGATTAATGATTATTCTAGAATGACATTAGTTACTTTTCATATAGAAAAATATGAAGCCCTAGATAGATTTAAAGCATTTAAAGATAAGGTTGAGAATGAAATATATTTGAAGATCAAATGTTTAAGGTCCAATAGAGGTGGAGAGTTAAAATCTAATGAATTTAACATGTTTGATGAGAATCATGGCATAAAGAGGCACTTGTCTACCCCTAAGACTCCCAACATAATGGATTAGTTGAAAGGAAAAACATGACTATTTAAGAAGCTGTAAGGAATATGATGATAGAAGCTAACCTACCAAATGTCTAGTGGAGAAAATAAATTTGTATTATTTTTTACATACTTAATAGATTTCAAGCAAGACCTAACAACACAAAGAATCCCTATGAGTTGTGGTACTAAAGGATTCCTACTACCAAGTACTTTAGAGTGTTTGGAAGCAAATGCTATATTAGAAGAGATGACGAAAACTAGGAAAGTTTGATTCAAGTTCTAATGAAGGTATCTTCCTTGGATATTCTACTAAAAGCAAAGCTTACAAATGTTACAATAAAGTATGAAGAAGGATTATTGAAAGTTCAAATGTCAAGGTTGATAAAGACATGTAGAATTCAGTTGTAATAGATGGATATGAGTTGGATGATCCTACTTGCAGCTCGAAGAAGAAGAAAAAAATAAGGATGAAGAAGAGAAAAATAAAGAGGAAGAAGCTCTTGAAAAGAACCTTAATACCCTTAATTATGTGCAAATAAATCATTCGGAAGAACAGATCGTTGGAGAACAAAACAAAGGTTTTTTGGCAAGAAGAAGAGGTAAATCTATGTTTACTCTCTAAAATTGAACCGAAGACAAAAACATTATTGGAACTAGGTGGGTGTTCAAAAACAAGTTGAATGAGAATGAAGAAGTGGTAAGAAACAAGGCAAGGCGTGTGTGTAAGGGATATGCACAAGTTGAAGGAATATCTAATATGAGGAGAAATTTTCTCTGGTGGCTAGAATGAAAGCAATTAGGATGTTTATGGACTTTGAAACATATAAAGACTTTAAAGTTTATCAAATGAATGTGAAGTATGCTATCTTAGAGTTGGAAGAAGTTTACATTAAACAACCAGAAGGATTTCAATTGTTAGATAAACCTACTATGTTATACAGATTGAAAAGGGTATTGTATGGATTGAAACAAGATCCTAGAGCTTTGTATTCAAGGTTGGACAGATATTTCATATAGCAAGGATTTAACAAATGTACAAAAAATATTAATCTTTAGTTTAAACTTGAGGAAGATTGAATCTTGATAGTACTTGTGTATGTTGATGACATAATATTTGGACAAAATGAAGCTATGTGCAAGAAATTTGTACAAGAGATGTGGAAATATTGTGAGATTTCTATGTTTAGGGAGATGAATTTCTTCCTTGGGCTAAAAATTAATCAAATAGATAAAGGCATATTCATTTCACAATCAAGGTATGTTAAACAGATGTTGAAGAAGTCTAGATTGGATGACTCCAAACTGATATGTACTCCTATGGTTATTGGTTGTAAACTGAGTAAGGATGATGAATCCCCTAAGGTTGATAAGAGCAAGTATAGATCTATGATTGGTGCACTTCTATACCTAACTACTACTAGACTGGATATCATGCATGAAGTTTTTATTTTGGATAGACTTCAAGAAGATCCTAAAGAGACACATGTTGCATTAGTAAAGAGGATATTCAGATATTTGAAGGGCACTCTGGATCATGGATTGTGGTATCCTAAGGGTATTGATTTCAAATTGAGTTCTTACATAGATGTAAATTGGGCCAGTTGTTTTGATGACAAGAAAAGTACTAGTGGTGGTGCATTATTTCTCAGATGTAGATTGGTATCATGGCTTAGCAAGAAATAAGATTCTATTTCTTTATCTAATGCAGAGGCTGAGTATATTGCAAGCACATCTTGTTGTACATAGGTATTGTTGATGAGGAAAACATTGAAGGATATCAAAGTAGTGTATGATGAGCCTATTTCTATATTTTTTGCTAATATAATTGTAATCAACATTTCAAATAATCTAGTGATGCATTCAAGAAAGAAGAATATATCAATTAGGTATCAAATTGATCTATAGATTCATTCTTTGTCTAGACTGATGTTGGTGACTACCTCTTAGGGGGAATAAGTAGTGACATTATTGTAGTATGGAATATATGTTGCCATGGTGTAGAGTTTTTTTAGTTGATTGGTGTGTACTCCAAAGGGAGAGTATTCAGAGCAGTTGTAAGTATCTTCATTCTATGTCAAAGGGGGAGGAAAATGAAAAATATTTTATCCTCTTCCATTGATGTCAAAGGGGGATAGACAGAAGTCGGGAGAGAGAGAGCGGTCATGTGAAAAGGGCAAGTATCAAAGGAGAGAAAGTGTAATGAAATAGTTGTGCAAGGGGGAGAAAAGAGAAAATAAAATAAGTTTGTTCAGAGTTGTGTCCTTGATGGTTTTTCACATCTTGTGTTGCCATCAATGATAAAGAGGCAGATTGTTCCAAGTATGAAGGTGTTCTCATTGATATCAACACGCTTGTATTGTCATTAATGATAGTTTGATAGTTGTCTGGAGAGATTGTTGCTTTGATTAGATGAATTATGTTGTCATCCATTAAGTTGTTGATGCCAACCTCTGGTGTTTATTTAATAAACTTCTATTTATGGTTTAGATGTCAAGGATATTGAGAAAATTGATAAAATAAGGAAACATGGTGTTCCAGAGGTGTTCTCATTTTAGATGTGTTCTAGTTTTTCTTCTCATTTATCCTAGGTTGAAGATCTCTTTGTGTGGTTTGGATATACTAGTTATAGGTGTTTAGAGCTTCTATATCTAGAATTTTGGCTTATGTATTGATGGTCAGAGGAAGTTATGTTCACCAATGTGTGAACTCATTTTGTAACTATGTTGCTTACAGAGGTGTCTAGGAGAAATGTATTTTATCTGTATTTCTCTATAATTTTTCTTTAAGTATTGTGATTCTAAAGGTATGTTGATGGTGTTGATCTCTTTCCCATATCAAGAGGTTTCATGGTTTGGTACTCTGGAAGTTGGATTTTAGAGTTGTAGTGTTTGGAAATGTATTTTTAGTGTACTAGGCATGTACATTCTAAAGGTGCAAGTTGTTGTAAAGGGGTTTTAATGGATTTTAAGAGGATAGAGGAATAATCTAGATCATGATAAAGCATGGTACGTGGTTTGCAAGTCAACCTTGGATTTGAGGAAGCATGTAATTCAAATTTTGATGTTGTTTGCACAAGTAATGATCGATGTGGTGTTTACACTACATTTGAAGATGTCTGAACATTAATGAAGGTCTAGTGTGGTGTGTGAGAGTTGATTTGGGTCCCAAATAAGTTTTTTATTGGTCCACTTTCATTCTTATCTACCACGAGAACACTTATTGTTGACCTAATTTGAATTTAAAAAGTGCAAAGAGAGTGTAGCTAACTTGAAGATATTTTTCAAGTTGTGAATGGTATAAATGCAAGGTGAATTGATGTAAGATGAAGTGTATAATATAGTTGAGTGTTGTGAAATGTGAAATAAAGTAAGGAAATACAAATTGCAATGCAAGCTATAATGCAAGATTGTTGAATGCAATGAGCTAAGGTATATTGATCTCTTGAAAGTTGCTAGTTTTTTTGGAGTTATTGTGGCAGAATCTTTGTTGCATTGAGATTGTGTTCTTGTAACATTATATCTTCTTTCTTCTTTCTATTCTAGTAGTGATCTTAGGCTATGAGCCTTTCTAGACAATGTGTCCTATTTTGGTAGTGAACATCTTTGTACCAATTTTGCAATTACTTATATTGTGAGCTAATACCCACTATGTTTTTTACCTTCTAGGGTCTTCCACATAAATATGATTTTTTCTTGTGTACATGGTATTATTTTTTTTAGTTTCTATTATCTTCTTTTCATGTTTAAACATTATAATAGAGTAAGTGTTTAATGAATGCATGTGGCTATGATTACTGTTGATGGTTTTGATGTTTTAATTTGGTACAATTGATTCATGTTTCCCTCTTAGTTATCTTGTTCATTCAACATTTCTATGGTCATTTATTCATTGGTATATTGCATTGAGATAGGAGGATAGGTATACAAAGACTTGATTGTAGTTTTTGGGCTAGTATTTTGATGGCATGGTGTTTTATCTATGTTTGGTATACCTTGGTTTTAGGTGTGGTTATCTTGGATGAATTATATTTTGTTGTGATTAATATTCTTGGTGATATGAGTAAGGTAGCTACTCAAATCTTTTCTTATCATTTCAATTTGATGCTTATGTTCATGTAAATATTGGCTCAAGTTTCAGTCATAGTTGATATGTTTCACCTTGACACGTTCATTTTTATTCCATAGGTGGCATGTTGGAGGATGTAAAGGAGCTTTTGTTTGATGGTGGTTATCATGGTTGCTTTTGTAGGTACCTCGTTGGAGTATGAGAGCATGGTGAAAATTCAAATGGTACATGTTTGGCTAAGGGATGCTTTTTCCTTGTTTGTGATTCCTATGGGTGTATTTACAATGTTGATATCAAGTCCAAGAGAGTGTTAGGATTAGGTGTCATCGACCTTGTAAATCTTATTTCATATATCATGGTTCCAACATCCTTCAAAAGTGTCTCTAGGAACTTAGGGTGTATTGGGAAAATATTTTGGAATATTAATTCACACTATTGTTTGTAGTATACTCATAAGGGGTTATGTCTCCACTAACAACATTATAGGTGGGGTGTGGACATAATTATTTAACATTATTTTCCCCACATGTGGACACCTAAAATTGGATAATAAAAGATAAATAAAATGATAAATAAGTGACTATTGGGATACTCCAAGTGGGTGTTTGGATATAGGAAACAAGTGTCACTTGGGTCTCAATCATTTATTACATTTAATGTAAAGTTTATCTTCTTAAGTTTTGGCACCCAAGTTGGAGGGAAAGTATTTGATGCTAAGACAGGTGTAATTTCATGTTTTATGAATGATTTCCAAAGGTTGGGTCATTTGGAATGAAGGGACATCTTTAGGTTCCATGTTTGGTGCAATAGATGCCTTCACAAGTCTATAAATTTTACCTCTTGGATGCAGAATTAAGGAGGAATAGTTAAATGTAGTGTTACTCTACAAAAACAAGGATCTAGATGGAGTACTAAGGAGGTTGTTCATAGGTACACATGTGCTATCTATAAAGTAGGAAAATGCATACCCATGCATTTTCACACTTGTTTGGGACCACCTTACCTTATTTATGCTCATTTATGGCTTAATTGGTCCTATTTTGTGTCCACAAGCCCCATGAGTTATATATTTTTCTAGTTAATCTTGACATTTTCAAATGCATAAATGATAATTTAATTATTCCATCAATGTGTTCCTAATTTTTGGGTTAGGACTAAAATACCACCTAGGGTATCTTAGCCCCCAAAGGCTCGTGGGACCTTGATTTTGGCATATCCTGATTGGGCCACTTTTTGGTGTCTGTGCCCCAAGTTTTTAGGGCTTGGAACTAAGACACCACCGAGGGTGTCTCAGTCCTCCTTGAGTCATTTTTCATATTTAATTTCAAATTTTGGTGGGATTTAGCCTCCTTTATTTAATGAATTCATATGTCAGCTTGGTGTGATATAATTTCAAGATATTAAGCGTAAGTATAAATACAAGGTTTTTTTATTCATTTCAACCAAGTATTTTGTGAGATCTCTTATCATAGCATAACTGAGTTCACAACAGAATTCAAGAGAAAATTTATCAAGCATTTTGAGCCATTTCAAGATTCAAGAATCATATCAAAGAGTTTTCTTCCATCATGTGTGTTGTTGTGCTAACATTTATGATGTAGGGTTTTGATTCAAGCAAGCCATTCAAGCAAGATTTTTCAAGAATTCAAGATCCATATCAATTGCAGCCATTACACACAAGTTTGTAGAATTTACAAGTGTTTGGTGAGTTTTATCATTGCATGTTGTCCATTCACCATTTCCTTTATTTTTATTTCATTTCAAGGTCTAATTACAAACAAGGGGCTTGACCAAGGCAAACCCCCATTCACTAACAAACAATTTTTTTTTCCCCTTTTACATATTTGTGATTGTAGATATAGGTTGTAGAATTGATGATCACTTCGAGTGAAAAGTTGCCAAAGTTGCAAAGTTGCATCACAAAGTTGTCTTCTTCAGGGAAACTCACCTACAAGCTGATTTCAAAAGTTTCAAAACCTAAGATCGAAAAGGAAGCAAGTGCAAAACTTGGAGATCAAGATCCTATTTAGAGTTTGCAAAAATTCAAAATGGGACTAATATGCCATCTTGGGTGTCTTAGTCCTCCTAGGCTTATTTTCAGATATTTTTCAAGATCTGGTTTTGACATCCAAAGAATTCATATTTGCCCCAAAAAATAGCATCAGGACTAATACATCATCTTGGGCGTCTTAGTCCTCAACATTTTCTGACAACTTTTTTGCATTTCTAGAATTCTCACATCTCCAAACTTCCAAGGTACACACATTCTATCTTCTTGTTTCATAATTTCATCATTTGCATCTTTCATTTGGCTTACATTTCTTGTTTTAGGTCATTTTGCATATCACACTATGTTTTCAAACATTTTCTTTTCCAAACATTTGCTTGATGGTGAACCCCTTAGAGGTTAAAGAAGCCCCTCTTAGG
Source organism: Sequoia sempervirens (assembly GCA_007258455.2). Taxonomy (NCBI): domain Eukaryota; kingdom Viridiplantae; phylum Streptophyta; class Pinopsida; order Cupressales; family Cupressaceae; genus Sequoia; species Sequoia sempervirens. Next base: position 231,573,275 of record VDFB02271358.1, read on the forward strand.
ACCCTCCTAATTATGAAATGGACTCACCTAGTGAGGTTGTTAGTCAATCCAATTGGGACTCTTAAGACCTTAGTGAATGATTAAATAGGAAAGTCTGATTTGATAAGCCACATTTTTCCCATTAATCACTATCATGTTGGAGGAAAAGAGGAGAATGGAAGTGGTTGTATTGTATTATCATTTATTTGATGATAATGCATACTTGGCCTCTCTTCTTGATGGATTTTTCCTTGCAATACTTTCTCCATGTAAATCATGTGTTATGTGATGCTCTTATGTTGTTGATTTGTACCTCATTATTTTTTATAAAGGGAAAAATGAGTTTTACAAGGACCCAAAACCACAAAGTTTACAAGATAGAAAAAAATAAACCAACAGATTTCACAATGAAAGGTAAGCTACAAAATAGAAAAAATAAAAAAAGGACAACAACCACCAACCATGGACCAGCAAGAAGCCAACACTAAGCAGAACCAAAGCTAACTTAAGGACTTTAAAGTCTCAACAACCTCAGCTTCAAGGTTGCACATCTCTTGGGCCACCTTTCTCAGATCCTGGATCTCCTAAGGCAAATAATCCACTTTTCTCTTCAAGTTGGCTCTAGTCCTCTTCCAGGGGCCAGAATCCTCTTTCTTACTTTTATCCTTGTCTACTTCCAAGTCCATAAAAAATAAACCCTACTGGGTATTTTCCAGCTTCTCCATCATGGTGCTCAAGGTAGTAGCAGTTTTTTTCACAACTCTGTGGCTATGCTCCATGATGGTGTTCATAGTTTTCTTGATTTTTCCAATTTCCCCTTTTAGATGCTTAATCCTTTTCTCATTTTCCTTCTTCCTCTTGTCTATGAGCTCAATTGTTCTTTTAAGGCATTTGGCCATCGACCTCTTCTCTTCCACGGTACACAAAACTCCAACAACATTTTGGGACACACCTTTAACATCCATCTCATCTAGCTTTCTAGTGACAGCCCTATTTTTTAAGCTAAGGTCCTTTATCTCATGAAAATCCCTCTTCATGATCCTAAAGTAGTTAGCAGCCCCATTTCTAGCAATTACTAGTATGTCATCAGGAAATTCTAGGTCAAGCTTGAAGTAGTGGTCTTCAAGTTTGAGATCTCTAGGGAATTTGGGTCTATTCTCTCTGTAAGTGGTAGGGTAAGAGGTATAAGAGTCCTTAGTGGCTTTAGGGGCAGCAGATTTATCCTCTGGAGAATCCTCAGAATAAGAATCAAAATAACTATTAGAAATTTTGACTAGCTCCTCCCTTTCCTCATCAGTTTTGGGAAATTTCATGACAGCTTTATCAGAAAAATTTCTATCATGAAAGAACTTCACCCAATCATTCGAGAGTCTTGTGATTTCCCCAATAAGATTGTCATCAACCTTAACCTTCCTCAACAAAAAAAATTCACCATTCTTCTAGTGTTTTGTAAAATACTCTATTATTTTTGGGTTAGGACCATGGAGCTTTTCAATGAATGGATCCATTCCACCCTGCTCAATTTGCCTCCATACATTTTATTTTTTCTTGTGCTTCTCATAGCTAGTTAGCTCAACCCTCTTTTTGCTTCCCCCTATTGTAGCAATTACGTTACTCCTATTGCTTGCAGGTCAAATGAACGAAACAAAGAGCTAGCAACAAAACCAAAGTTCCCACAAAACGTGCCAACCCTCATAGCCCATAGAGATAATTAAGGCACGACCATCATATTGAATGATGTTGTAGTACTAGGCTTTATTCTACTTAATCATCATTAAATGCAGCAACATTCCCATGAGTGATATCATAATCCATTAAGGCTCTTACATCAGCTCCTAGCTCATTATAAACCTACCATGTTTGTTGCCCATTTTGTTTGACCTCTTCATTAGCAAAATAGTTGGCCACCCTATTTGCTTCCCTAAAGACATGGGATATTCTTACCTTATCAAAGTTGGATAAAATAGAAATAGCTTCTTCTATCCAACATTAGATGTTCCATGAGGGGAGGGACTTGCCAAGGAGGTACTCAATAATTTTTTTTGAGTCACCCTCAATCCTAATATTTTTGAAGTTCATTCTATTAGCAATGTCAATTACCTAGAAAGCTTTCATGGCTTTGGGTAAGTGATTGGACTATGAGCCCAAGGAGAGAGTCACCACTGAAACAAACTTGCCATTATAATCTCTTAACACTCCACCACTCCTAGCTGTCCCCGAATTTCCCTTGCCCACGCCATCAAAATTAGCTTTTATCTAGCCCTAGGGGGGTGAATCCAATAAGCACCTTAATGGTTCTTTTGCACTATACTTGAATCCTTAGAAACATCACCTTTGATATTCCAGTATTTTGCCATCTTGATGGTTGTAGTTAGAACAGACCACAACCTCCATCTTATTCTCATGACAAGGGATATTATTGATGTTTTCCACAATTAGCCTATATGTTTTCTCATACATAATTTACTCTGGAGCTTCCTTGTCCCTAAAGATTCTATTATTTTGCTCCTTCCACACACCCCAAGCAATATATGGGAAAGTAAAAGACCATAATCTATGAATAGTACGATTCAAGGAGAGAGCATTCCACTGAATAAAATGGTCCTCGATAGAGCTAGGAAACACCCACAAGAGGTTCCAGAGAGATAAATCTTCCCTAAATAAAAGTCACATGCAGACAGTGAAGGAACATATGGTTAGCAGTTTCTGCTTCTTCCTTACACAGGTAACATCAATTTGGGATCTCGAAGCCACTCTTACAGATATTATCAACTGTGAACACTTTATTCTGGAGAAGAATCCAAAAGAATATGTTTACCTTAGGATTCAAGTGTTTAATCCAAGATTTAGCCCAAAAGGGAGGGGGCGGGATAAAGGGACAACAAAGAGACAACTGAAGAGACCAAGTTGCTACTTGAAGGGTTAGATGTCCAAACTAAAAGATCATCTTGTTGAATCGACCCCATTCTAAAAGCCATCAGAGAGGACTGAATCAGCGCAAGGTCAAAACTAATCTAGCATAGATTCACCCATCCACCATGCCTATAGTAGTCCTTAACATGAATCCCAAAAATTTACTTGCAAGTATCAGCCCACCTGAAGCTTTCATATGAAATTAAGGGCTCCTTCATTAAGCATCTATCTTCCCAAAACCTAGCTTGATTCCCATTTCTTATGCTCCATCTAACTCCCAAATCAATAATGTTTCTCCCTCTAACCATATCATTCTAGAGAGCTGAACTATGAGGCGGATTTGGAGAATCAAGCAAAGTCTTGAGAGATCCAATATTTTCCATATATTTTCTCTTTAAAATACTGTTCCATTCTCCATTAGAAGAAAAACCTCTCCATATTTTTTAGCATGGAGAGCCCTATTCATAGTTCTAATCTTCCTAAGACCCAAACTTCCCAAGTTTTTGGGTCTACAGATAAAATCCCAACAAATAAGTGGCATTATTTTCCTTTCTTCTACACCCGACCAAAGAAAGTGTTATTGTGTTTTTTCAATGGCATCTACATATTTGGAAGGGATTTTAAAAAGACTTAAGGCATAGATAGGAAGCTTTTGAAGAGTAGCTTTGATTAGCTGAATTTAACTTGCTTGATTGAGAAGAGCTCCTTTCCATCTAGCAAGCTTTTTTTTGAACCTATCTACCAAAGAGTTCCAAAAGGACTTAGGAAGCTTAAGAACCAAGAGCAAGCCAATATAAATAGATGGTAAAGATTCCACTCTGCATCCAATAATTCTGGAAATTTTATTCTACTAGGATTTGAAGGGTTGATGAAAAATAAAGAGCTTTTCTATCTATTCACCATCTGATCAGACACCCTCTCATAATCATCCATGAATTTTTTAAGATTCCTAACTTCTACTACTATAGATCTCCCCATAAAAATGGTATTATCAACAAACTATTGGTGAGAGAAAACCAAATCCCTAATCTACCATTCTTTTCAAGTTCCTCCCAAGGCATTCCACCATAATAGTAAGTAAAATAGGGGAAATGAGATCTACCTGCCTTAAACCTTTAGAATTCTTAAAGAAATGTGAAGGAGACTTGTTCACCAAGATATAAATGGAAGCTAAAGAAATGAGTTGACCAACCAGCTAAACGAATCTATTGCTAAATCCAAATGCCCTCATGATTTTGAGTAAGAAGTCCCAATCAACATGATCATAGGCTTTCAAAATGTCCAACTTGAGAAGGAAACCTTCAGTCTTAGATTCTATGAGAGAATGAACATTTTCATGGACTGTAATAATTGAGTCAAGGATCTAACTTCCAGGAACAAAGCCATTCTACTAAGGAGAAATCAGGGAAGGCAAAATTATCAATAGCCTTGAAGTCAGAACCTTAGAGATAATTTTATAGGAGTTGTAGAGGCGAATAAGCCTAAATGCTTCAAAGTCCGTAGCTCCTAGGTGCTTAGGGATGAGGACCAGGAAGGTAGCATTTAGTTCCTTGAGAAGGCTCCTTGAACCAAAGAACTCTTTAATAACATTCATGACATCCTTAGCGACAATCTCCCAGAACCATTGAAAGAAGAACATAGGAAACCCATCAAGTCTCGAAGCCTTATTGCCTTCAAAAGAAAAGGAAACTCTCTTAATTTCTTCCCTGGGCAAAATAATAGTAAGCATATTGTTATCTTCATCCATAACAAGTTTAGGGATTGCCTCTGAAAGATAATATTTCATTGCATGATTCATTCCATCACTCACCAAAAGAAGATTACTAAAAAAAGGGACAACTTATCTTCTTATGTCATTGTCCTTCTAAAAACAGCTACCATTGTACTCAATGTGATAAATTCTATTTGCAACCTTATTTTTCAGCACGGACATGTGAAAATATATAGTATTTTTTTCTCCAACTAAAAGAAATAGAGCCCTAGATCTCTACCTCCAAAATTCTTACTCTTTGGCTATTACATCATGCATCTTCACAAGCAGCTCATTTTCTTTCATCTTGTTATCAACAATGTATCCCTCTGGAGCTAGATTTTTTCTTATATATCCTTCAGTTCAAGTTGTAATTTAGACTTGATACCAAAGATATTACCAAAGGTTTACTTATTCCATCTTCTAATCTTATTTTTGACTTCTCTCAATTTCTTGGAAATCCTGAACATAGTTGTCCCAGAAACAGAGATATTCCACCATTTCCTCACCTCCTCAAGGAGCTGGGGTGGGAAATCCACATGCATTAAAATCTAAAGGGGAAATTCCCCTTAGCCAGTATAGGATCCACCACAAAACTAATTGGATAGTGATCAGAGCCCATCCTAGAGAGAGCATTGAAGGAATAGAAATAATTTAAAAACCATTGATCAAAAATTAGAGTTTTGTGCAATCTGATTTTAATCAAATCCTTACCAATTCTTCAATTTGACCAAGTATAGGAGGCTCCTTGTAGCTCAAGATCAATCCATGCCTAATTATTAATGAAGTCCAGAAGATCCATTATACTTTCTAGATTCACCTGGGATCCTCTGAACTTCTCATTTTCCTTAAGAGGGGTATTGTAGTCTCCCATTACAACCTAGATTTCATTAATGAATTTCCTACGGAAGGCATCCAACTCTTGCCAAAAGGTATTTCTAGCCGTTTTCCCATTAAGGGCATAGATGTTAGACCAGATCCAATAAAAATTATCTCTGATATGGGTAAATCTAGTAGCCACATGATTGGTGCTCTCAAATAGTGGTTCACCCTTAATAAGGTTCAAATTCCAAAAGGTAACAATTCCCCCTGAGGAACCTTCAGATCTATTACCATGCACCCCACAAAACTTAAACATTTTAATCTTTTCCACTTTCTCTTTAGGAATTTTGGATTCTTGAACAAGTAAAATCTCAGGTTTATGATCTGTAACAAAATTGTGCAACACATCTTGCTTATGGAGGCTATTCAACCCCCTTATATTCCATGACATAATCTTCATATCTTACCAAGGGATTAGAGTCTAAAAATCTTGAGAATAGTTTTTTGAGCACCATCTGCTATATCCTGAAAGCTTCCCTACTCCATGTGCCATCTTGTAGATCTTCTTCCTTGACTACTCTTTGTGGTCCCACAATCTGCCTTAGCTCTAGTTCTAGTAGAGATTCCTATTGGTGTACTCTACTATTTGTTTTTCTTCTTCTTCTTCTTGGTATGAGAGTTGTCATCTTCTCTATTAGTATCTTCTTGACTATCATTCTCTTTTCTTGACTCCTAGTCCCTATCTAAAATCCCTTTTTGATACGGTGGAAGGGTATCCATCATTCCATTATTATGCTGGGTTGTATTCTCACTCAAGTTCTCTAGAGTCTGACTCGAGTCCTCGTAGGTATCCTTAACAATTTCCTAAAAATCTACTAGTTCTGAATCCTAAACTGACTCCTAGATAGATAGGCCTCTACCTCCAAATGTTGAGGGCATGATGGGAACCCCAATATCCAGTGTCAAAATAAATTCCTTAATCAGTACACTAGAACCCTAACTTGGAATATCTTCTAAGCCAATCACATCATCTTCCTTCCCACCAATTTCATTTTTTGGCTTATTGTTTAGTGGCTCCTGAATCTCCAAATTAATGTAAATCCCCACATCATCCTTACTTTTAGGGGCTTTCACATGTACCTCTGGCATCTTAGTCTCATTCTCTCTGATATGTTTTTCTTTCTTCTCTTTTCATCCCCTTTAGACTTCTTTTTCCAAATTGTCATCAGTTTAGGTTGAGGCTTCTCTTTTACATTGCTGACATTAAGCAGGCATTTTTTTCCTAGTGCCCTAATTTTTTGCATTTAAAGCAAGCAAAAGGAATCATTTCAAACTCAATAGCTTGAACCCAGGTGCCCAACTTTGATTGTATTTCAATAGATGACAAAAGGTCACATTCTAGGGAACACCCATGTAGATTCTAGCAAACACTAGTCTTTTCCTAGCCATTGTCATTAGATCTATTGACAAAAGCTCTCCAAATGAATTAGCCAAGCCACTAAATACATCCTCATTCCAATATTCTAATGGAAGACTAGGAAGTCTAGCCCAAACTGGGACATTCTCAAAAATGGAATCTAAAAGATCTAGATTTGTGGTCCATTTCTTGAGAGAAAAAGAGGACTTTCCTATAACCCAGGCCTGACACCACTCCTCATTTCCAAAATATCCTCCTTATAGGTAAAATAAAAAGAAAATTAGCCCTTAGGGAGAGCAAAAACAAGAACTTGGCCATTGGTTCTCCACTTGTTTTTAACAAAATCCCTACCAATTTCAATATTTGGCCTAGGGCCCATAAATTTTCTAACCAGTGCTTTGTCAATTAGAGAGATATTGTGATCTATGACCGAATGAGGGATAGAAATGGAAAACTTACCCTTTGTCAGATCAAAGATGTTGTTGACTGGGGGGAACACAAAGTTACCATTAGGTTTCACTCCAAATAGAGATGACCATGGTTTTTGTTTAGCACCTTCACCTCTAGTGGCCCCCACCACATTTTGGGTTTTTTCAACCTCCTTTCCTTTAGTGCTCCCAACAAGATTATCATGATCTTCAGGAATAGGGGAAGCCACCCATGATACCTTTCCCCCCTCTTTCCCACTTTGAAGCCTACCATCAATTGGGTCAGCCTTCCCCCTCAGGTCCACCTGAATATTTTTTCTGGGGTCCGTCTCTTCTTGCTCCTCCTTACCTTGCTTACCACTTGATACTTATGTTGATTCAGCCTGTGAATCCTCAAATCCTACACCAACATGATCTGTACCATTGCTCGAAGATTCAAAATTCTACTTCTCTCACCCATTCTCCCGCTTCTTCCGCCTGTCCATAGTTTTTATGTTATCTCCTCCTAGTGATGAAGATTGATGACAAATGTGGTGATGTGTACCTCATGCTATAGTTTTTATGTTATCTCCTCCCAGTGATGAAGAATGATGACAAATGTGGTCATGTTATCTTTTTTCTGTTGCTATCTTATGCTAATGTTATTCTTTATTTATTGTTGTTATAATTTCACATAAGGTAGTGTTTACAAGAATGGTATGTTGGTTGTTTTTTGGCATCAGGAAAAAGATGAATCTAATCATGATATTTTCATATTAAGGAAACTTAATTTTTAGATCTGGAAATAAGTTTTAGATTTTCGTGTTGTTGAAGTCCAATCCTTTGATCTCATCCATTGAATTCATATTTGGATAGATATTTAGTTTCCCAATAATCAATATTGAACCTATTTATTTCTCATCAAAATCTAATGTTACATTTGGTAATGAAAATAAAGTGGTGAATATTGGTAAAGGAAATTCCAACATTCTAACTAAATAATGGGAGAAGAAGTATATTTCAGATGTATATTTTGTGCCTTGTCTAAAACACAATCTAATGAGCATTGAATAGCTTGTTCAAAAGGGGTATAAAGTCTTCTTCAAAAATAGAGAATGGATTATTTTGGATAAATTTTCAACTAGCACATTGCAAAAGTCAAAATGGAAAGTAATAGGACGTTTCCTCTAAATATTAAGCTAAATTTGAATGTGGAATATGCTCAAAAACACCCCATAATGAACTCACAAGTGGATAATGAAGAAGTTGCAGCAGTCACACAAACAATATTTCAAGTAGAAATAAAAGATGAAAATTGCTTATGACACCTAAGATTTGGGCATCTCAACTTTGCAAGTCTAAGCCAACTAAATAGTAAGAGTATGGTAAAGCATTTGTCATTAATAGAGAAACCTGAAATATTTTGTGAAGGATGCATCTTGGGAAAAAATATAGAGAAACATTTTCAACTGACAAGTCAATTAGAGAAAAAGCACCTTTAGAGATTGTGCATTCAAATTTTTGTGGACCTATGAAAACATCCTTAATTGCTGGAAGTTTCTACCTTTTTTTTTATTGATGATTATTCAAGAAAAACATGGGTCTAATTTCTAAAGAAAAACAATGAAATGTTTTATTTCTTTCATCAATTCAAATCTCTTATTGAAAAGCAATGTAGTTACTACATCAAGAATTGAGAATGGGTAGAGTTGGTGAATACATCTCAAATGAATTTATAAACTTTTGCAAAGACCATGGAATTCAGAAGAAATTCACAACTAGATAAACACCTTAAAAAACTCGGGTAGATGAAAGAAAAAATAGAACAATTGATCATGAAAATGGCAAGAAGCATGTTGAAAGTAAAATATTTGTAAAATAAATATTGGGATGAAGTTGTATCTTGTGTAACATATATTATGAATAGATCTCCAACCAAGAGTTTGAAGAATATGATTTTGGGAGAAGCATGGACTAAAAGAAAATATAATATTACTCGAACATGAGATTATTTGGATGTGTGGCATATGCACATGTATTAAATGAGTTAAGAAGAACATTATAGAACAAAGAATATTTTGATATAGTGATGAATTCAAGGTATACAAACTATACAATCCAATAACCAAGAAGGTCATAATCAATAGAGATATGTGATTCATAAAAGACAAATCGTGGGATGGAAGTTTAATATAGCCACCAATTTACCACAAGAAGATAAAAAGATTATATACCAACAGGTACTCCATCAAATGTGACTCCTCCCACACCCACTCAAGGGAAACAAAGTGGTCAAAAAATGACACCATCATCCATTGCAAGGACAAACCCACACATTATAGCATCTACTCCTTCAAATGGATAAAAAACACCAACTACAAGTAGAATTCAATGTGGAGAACTCTCAAGTCCACATTCCACAAGTTTTAGTTCAAGTGATATGTCAAATCGTACATCGAAACACTTGAGGAAAAAAATCAAAAGTATAAGAGATCTTTATAAGAAAAATGAAGGTGATAATAATGTTGGTCAAATTTTTTTTGTGTATTTTATTCAGAAATAGAAGATCCAATTCATTTTGAGGATGCAATTAAACATGAAAATGGGTAAATGAAATGGCTAAAGAAATTGATGCAATTGAAAAGCATCAAACATGGGAGTTAGTGAACCTTCTAAAAGACAAGGATATCATAGGAGTGAAGTGGGTTTACTATAAGGAAAGTAGAGGTGTGGAATCACTTTCCTAATGTCAAAACTATAGGGAAGAATGCAATGCGGCACTTTTAATTTTTCAAATTACAATATAATTAAGACACACATGAAATATTTATAGAAATAGAGAAAATACACAAAGACAACTGAAACACCAAATTTTACGTGGGAAACCCTTTCAGGAAAAAACCCACCACACCAAGTTGTTTCTCTTTGTATTACAGTAACAAAACTACATACAATCAGAAAAATAACTTTATGGTGTTAGTCACACTAGCTTATTCTCACTGTTCAAAACAGTTACAAAATGTTCTCACTTCACAACATTGATTCACATGCTCTATTCATCTTTTATCAATCAGAACTGTTTTTCCTTTCTTTAACACATTCTGATTTTTCCTACTGTACATCCTTATCCGCCATTGCCAACCATAGATAGTTTCCATTCGAGCTATGATTTTTCCCTGCATGTTGTTTTTATAGCATTGCAACAAATGCATAAAATCAACCATCATCTTGTTTAAAAACTGCTTCCTGTGATTGGTCCATGATGCTCCACATAGGATGGTCAGACCAGTCAAGAGCGTTCAACTTTGTTGGCATATCGGTGAGACACTCATAGTGTCTCCCTGATGCCACAAAGTTTCTCTATCAGTATTGCTATAGCTTCCACAAGTCACCAAGATGCTATAATGACTGTTACAAGTCATAACAAAACCATCGATGACCAATTCGATTCTATCGGCAAAGGTTTCCCTTATCGACAAGACTCACATCAAATGCACAAGTCACAATGAGCAAACAGTCTATCGGCAAGACACTTCGTTCTCACCAAGACCTTTTGTCGAGTTCGTAAGTCATAGTGATAAGGTTTCCATTCAGCAAGATATTCACATTTCGGAGAGACTCATATCAAAGTCTTCAGTTACAGTGATGAGCTATTCCTTTTAGCAAGATACTATGTCTTCGCCAAGACATTCTGCCGACAACCTTGTGCTACTCTGAAGTCTTTCAGCTATAGGCAAGACCTCCACATTTTCGATGAGATGTCATACTGAAATAGAACTTCCACTGAAAGTCACTCTATCACCAAGACTCGTGTCTATCGCCATGACCTTTCTTTGAGCTCCCTAAGTATTACTGAAGAATTCTATCGGCAAGACTCAAGACATTCGCCGTGATGTTTCATCGAGCTCCATTGTGTCTTACCGAGTTAGCAAGACTTAAGCCCTTCGCCAAGACATTTGTCCAAGCACCCAAAGTTAACCTGAAAACATTTTGTCTGTGTGACTTAACTTCATTGCTGAGACATCTCCCTGTGACTAGTGAGTTACTCTAATGGCTAAACCTAGTTGGCAAGAAATCCACCAAATGCAAGGACCTCTCCCCGACAACTAAGTTAGCCCAAAAGATCACACTGTCACTAGAAGAAAACCATTCACCAAAAGGTCATGTCGAATGTTGCAAGTCACAGTGATAGTCTTGTCGGCAAGACATCAACCCTGTCATGTCGATACTAAACATTTTAGAACTTCAGAATAGTTAGTTGACCAGACATCCGTGATGTCACACCAACTTTGCCTTCAAGGAATTTCTAGTCAATAAGAATTGAGGCACAGATTCCAACAAGCTCCCACTTGAGGAAGATCTCACTGAAACCTCCAGAGCATCATAAAACTACTGAGATTCATGGGCCAAGAGGCCCATTGAACTGTGACACCAACTGAACTTGTTTGTGCTCACATGCTTTTTCAATGCATTTGCAACATTCTCTAGAGTATCCACTTTCTCCAAAGAGACCTTCCCATCCTCCACCATATCTCATACAAAATGATACTGTACATCTATATGGTTCATCCTGGCATGGAAAGTAGGATACTTTGCCAAACATATAGTACTCTGACTGTCATAGTGGATAGTAATCTTTCCTACATCAAAACCAATGTTAGAACACAAACGTTTTAACTAGATTGCTTCTTTACAAGCATGTGTTGCTGCCATGTATTCTGCCTCTATAGTGGGCAAAGCAACTACAACTTGTTGCTTGCTCATCCAACTCATTGCACAACCATTCATCATGAAAATATATCCATTGGTGGATCTTCTGCTATTAATGTCCCCTGCCCAATTAGAGTCCACATAACCTCAAATACTGAGAGTTCTCCATGATTCAACCAAGTTACCATGGTAACACAAAGCATAGTCTGAAGTTCCCTTTAGATATCTAAGCACTCTCTTCATAGCATCCCAATGTGTTCTTCCAGGATTAGCCATACATCGACTAAGAACTCCCACTACTTGGGAAATGTCTGGTCTTGTACAGACCATTGCATACATAAGGCTACCAATAGCACTTGCATAAGGCACACTGGTCATTTCCTCCATCTCAGTAGGAGATTTTGGACAATCCTTAATAGATAGTTTTGTTCCTTGTGTAACTAGAACAACTAGCTGCTTGCACTGAGTCATACAAAATCTCTCTAGAATAGTCATGATATACTTACTCTGACTGAGCCAAAACTTTATGTTATTTCTGTCCCTAGTTATTTCCATTCCTAGAATGTACCCTACTGCACCAAGATCTTTCATATTGAACTTTTTAGACAACTAAGACTTGAGATCAGAAATCAATAGCTTACTATTGCCTATGAATAGCATATCATCAACATAGAGAGCAGTAATAAGTATTTGACGACTTTCAACTTTGTAATACACACAGTGATCACATTTTGATCTTACAAATCCCAATGACAAAACAAACATGTCAAACTTTTGGTACCACATTCTAGGAGACTGTTTTAAACCATACAAATATTTCTTCAACTTGCAAACCAATCTTTCCTTACCTTTTTCCACAAAATGTTCTGGCTAGGACATATAAATTTCTTCTTCAAGATCACCATGAAGAAACGTTATCTTCATATCCATCTGCTCAATTTCTAAGCAATACGCTGCTGCAAGTGACAAAAGAAATCTAATGGATGTCAGCTTAGCTATAGGAGAAAAGATTTCTCCATTGTCAATTCCCTCTACCTGGGAATAACCTTTTGCAACCAACCTTGCTTTATATTTTTCTACACTGCCATCTAGACCAATTTTCTTTTTGAATATCCATTTGCAGCCTACAGGTTTTCTGCCTTTAGGAAATGGAACCAAACTCTAGGTATCATTCTTTTCTAATGATTCCATTTCCTAATTCATGGCTTCCAACCAAGAGTTTGAATTAGACATTTTAAATGCCTCTTTCACAGTCCTAGGTTCATCAGTGCTAGAAATTAAAGCATAGGCACAAGTAAACTCAATTAAAGAAAACCCATACCTTTTAGGTTGCTTTCTTTCATGAGTTGACCTCCTCAAAGGCTGAGGCTGAGTTTGTTCTTCATCATTTTCAGAACTTTTAGAACTGCTTGAGCTCTCCTCAGTATCAAGTACATTTTGATTTTTGAATTCCTCTTTATCTGGTGTTTGAGGAATTGTTGCTACATCCTTTTCATTTTTTGATTTCTTCTCTAACTGCAGATCCAATGTAGAAGGTTTCAGCTCATGAAAGATAACACTCCTGCTATACAAAACCTTCTCAGTCTCAAGATTCCAAAGCTTCTATCCTTTTATTCCAGTGCTATAGCCAATAAAAATACAATTCACAACTTTGTTTTCCAACTTAAATCTTTTTTCAAATGGCTCATATGCATATGCCTCATAGCCAAAGATACGAATATGTCTCAAAGAGGGCTTCCTTCTAGACAATGCTTCTAAAGGCGTCTTCTCAACAAGAGCAGAGTTAGGAGAATGATTCACCAAGTAACATGTTGTAGATACTACTTCAGCCCAGAACTTCTCCTCCAAGCTAGCACTGCTCAGCATGCTTTATGCTCTTTCCATTACTGTCTTGTTGAACCTTTTAGCAACTCCATTTTGTTGTGGAGTGTAAGGTGTAGTCTTATGTCTCTTAATTCCATGATCTGTACAATACCTTTCGAATTCATCTCAACAAAACTCACTACCATTGTTAGTCCTTAAGAATTTTATTTTCTTACCAGTCTAATTTTCTACAAGGTTTTTAAATTCCTTAAACTGACTGAACACTTCTGATTTACTTTTCAAGAAATATACAAATGCTCTTCTTGAATAATCATCAATAAATGACACCTAGTATCTTGATTTTAGAGAAGGAACATTTACTGGACCAAACACATCAGAATGTATATAATCAAGCAAACCAGAAGATTTGTGAGGACTGGAATAAAATGAAACACGGTGTTGCTTTTCATATATGCAATGTTCACAAAATTTGAACTCAAGGTTACAATCATCAAGCCCTTCTACTCGGTTTTTATTTTTCAAGTTTTTTAAATCTTTCTCACCAATGTGGCCAAGCCTATGATGCCAGAGCATAGTCTTTTCTGCTGGAAGTTTAATCTCCATGGCATTTACTCCATCAGGAACATTTTCCTTCTTTTCTCCATAAGCAGCCTCAAGTGACTTTGTAGAGACACTGTTGCATTGGATAGCCAGTGCATCCAGCTTGTACAGAATACCAATTCGAGTACCCCTTGCTAGCACCATAGAGCCTCTAGTCATCTTGTAACCATTTCTAGAGAATGTGACCTGCACTCCAATATCATTCGGCTTACTTACAGAAAGTAGGTTACGAGCCAGACCTCGTATATGCATCACACCATTGATTCCCTTCATTCTTCCATCAGGGAATTGAATTCTGACTCTACCTTGACCAACAATTTCTAAAGATGAATCACTTTCTAAGTACACCTTTCCACCATTGTATTCTTCATACTTTGGGAACCAATCTCTATGAGATGTCATGTGGAAAGATGTTGTAGAATCAATTAGCCAGACATAATCTAATGCCCGTGTAGCCAAAGTTGCAATGAAGGTGTCTGCATCACTCTAAGAAGACTCATTTCCTAACGAGTTCTTATTTTTCTCCTCCTTGCAATACTTTCAGACATGACTAGGTTTCCCACAATTCTAGCATTTCACTTTGGACTTCTTGCCAAGAGACTTTGATCTCCCTTCTAAATTCGATCTAGACTTCTTGTCCTTCTTCTTGCCTTTCTCCTTTGGTCTACCTCTGACAGCCAGAGCCTCCTTTGTCATCTTAGAAGATTTTCTTCTCATAACTTCTAATAACACAGAAGCAAGAACATCTTCCATCTTGAAAGTGGATGTTGTACTCCCAATAGCCATCACCAGATGATCCCATGAATCAGGTAGAGAACATAGCAACAACATGCAATGATCTTCATCTTCAATCTTTACACCAATCGATGTTAACGAAGCAATCAATATGTTGAAAGCATTTAAGTGATCAGCAACAGATCCTCCCTCTTGCATTCTCAAAGAATATAGCTTCTTCCTCAAGAACAGCTTGTTCACCAAGGACTTGCCCTGATAAATAGATGCTAATATTTTCCACAAGGAAGAAGCAGTCTTTTCTTCATGCACGTTCAGAAGAACAGAGTCTACCAAACAAAGCCCTATCAGCCCTTAAGACTTTCTATCTGCTAGGTCCCAATCCTCTTGCTTCATGCCTTCAGGCATTGTTTCAGACATAATAGTCCAAATATCTCGATCAACTAGCATGTCTTCCATTTTAAGTTTCCACAACTCGAAGTTGCTTCCATTGAATTTCTCTATTTCCATCCTTCCGGATGTGCTTGCCATCTCAATCTATAATTAAATTATCAGACCTCTACAAAAATTCCCACTGAAAAAGGATTGACACAAAAAACCCAACCCACTCACAAGGACAACACAACTGGCTAGGCTCTGATACCACTTGTAAGGAAAGCGGAGGTGCAGAATCGCTTTCCTAATGTCAAAACTATATGGAAGAATACAATGTAGGACTTTTAATTTTTCAAATTACAACCTAATTAAGACACACATGAAAGATTTACAGAAATAGAGAAAATACACAAAGACAATTGAAACACTAGATTTTACGTGGGAAACCCTTTCGGGAAAAAACCCACCACACCAAGTTGTATCTCTTTGTATTACAGTAACAAAATTACATACAATCAGAAAAATGAATTTCTGGTGTTAGTCACAGTAGCTTATTCTCACTGTTCAAAATAGTTACAGAAATGTTCTCACTTCACAACATCGATTCACATGCTCTATTCATCTATTATCGATTAGAACTATTTTTCCTTTATTTAACACATTCTAATTTTTCCTATTGTACATCCTTATCCGCCATTTCCAACCATAGATAGTTTCCATTCGAGCCTTGATTTTTCCCTGCATGTTGTTTTTCCAGTGTTGTAACAGATGCATAAAATCAACCGTCATCTTGTTTGAAAACTTCTTCCTGTGATTGGTCCACAATGCTCCACATAGGATGGTTAGACTGGTCAAGAGCATTCAACTTTGTTGGCATATCGGTGAGACACTCATAGTCTCTCCCTGATGCCACAAATTTTCTCTATCAGTATCGCTATAGCTTCCACAATTCGGAAAGATGCTATAACGATTGTTACAAGTCATAACAAAACCATCAATGACCAATTCGATTCTATTGGCAAAGGTTTCCCTTATCAGCGAGACTCACATCAAATTCACAAGTCACAATGAGCAAATAGTCTATCGGCAAGATACTTTGTTCTCGCCAAGACCTTCTGTCGAGTTCATAAGTCATAGCAATGAGGTTTCCATTTGGCAAGACATTCACATTTCAGAGAGACTCATATCAAAGTCTTCAGTCATAGGGATGAGCTATTCCTTTTGGCAAGATACTACATCTTTGCCAAGACATTCTGCCGACAACCTTGTGCTACTCTGAAGTCTTTCACCTATCGGCAAGACCTCCATGGTTTTGGTGAGACATCATACTGAAACAGAACTTCCATTGAAAGTCACTCTATCTCCAAGACTCGTGTCTATCACCATGACCTTTCTCTGAGCTCCCTAAGTCTTACCGAAGAATTCAATCGGCAAGACTCAAGGCATTCGCCGTGACGTTTCATTGAGCTCCATCGTGTCTTACCAAGTCAGCAAGACTTAAGCCCTTTGCCAAGATGTTTCTCTAAGCGCCCAATGTTAACTCGAATACATTCTGTCAGCGTGACTTAACTTCATTTCTGAGACATCTCCCCTCAACCCATGAGTTACTCTGATGGCTAAACCCAGTCAGTGAGACATCCACCAAATGCAGGGACCCCTCCCCGACACCCGAGTTAGCCTAAAAGATCACACTGTCGCCAAAAGAAAACCATTCGCCAAAAGGTCATGCCGAATGCTATAAGTCACAGTGATAGTCTTGTCGACAAGACATCAACCCTGTCACACCGATACTGAACATTTTAGAACTTCAGAATAGTTAGTTGGCCAGACATCTGTGATGTCACACCAACTTTTCCTTCAAGGAGTTTCTTGTCAGTAAGAATTGAGGCACAAATTGCAACATTTACAAAACCAAATTAAATGCAAATGGTTATGTGAAGAAACATAAAACAAGGCTATTAGCTAAGGGATATTCACAATAGCTTGAGGTTGATTACAATGATACATTTGCTCCAGTAGCACATCTAGATACTGCGAGAATAATACTTGCAATAGTAGCTCAAAATAAGTGGTCATTTATTAAATGGATGTAAGATCAATTTTTTGAATGGCTGCCTTGAAGAAGAAGTTTAGGTGGAGTAGCCACTTGGGAATAATATTTTGGGTCAAGAAGACAAATTCTAAAAGCTTAAGAAATCACTCTATGGACTCAAGCAATCCCTGTGAGCTTGGTACAGTAGAATTGAATATTATCTTTTAAAAAATTGCTTTAATAGGTACAACAATGAGCCTACATTATATACCAAGATGAATGAGAAAGGTGAGATCATAATCAAGTTTGTTTGTATGTTGATAACTTGATATTCATGGGTGATTTAGCAATTGATTTTTCAAATAAATCATGAAAAAATAATTGAAATGACTGATTTAGGTTTCATGAAGTATTTCCTTAGCATTGAGGTGAATCAAAGTCATAGTGGTATATTCATCTCCCAATCTAAGTATGCTAATGAAATTTTTAATAGGTTTAACATGAAAAATTGTAAATCAACTCCAACATCAATATTGTTGTTGTAAGAGCCCCTTATGAATATATATTGTTGCAATAGTTTGAAGAAACTAACAAAACAAGGGAGTTTGATTTTTTAGTTTCTTTCTGAGGGATATTGTATGTCTTTGGATTATATATATAAATTGAAATCATTTTCAAATAATCTCTATGTTTATATCTCTATTTTCTACTCTCTATTTTAGCTCCCTCCTCCTCAGCCTTTTCCCTTCAAATTCTAGGTCATGAGAAATTAATTCATTCTCTATTCTAGCTATTTCTAAAACTTCACAATGCATTTATCCACATGGGATTTTCCCATGCCATCATCAAGATAGATCCTAGGATACAATAGATAGCTCTTGGAATCCTTCACCTCCATTATATTGGTGACAGTTGGCTATTGACACTTGTATTAGAACTCAAGTCTAACATATGGATTATGTTTGCACCCTATTTTTTGTTTCTATATTTTTTTCCTAGTCGGTAATTTATTATATTTTGTTCTTATCTCCTAAATTTGGCTATGGCATATGTTATTATGTTGGGAGAATTCATTTATGCATTGATGTTTTTCCATAATTTAAAACCCTTTATTTTGACAATGTTTTCAAAGAAGATATTTTGTTTGAATTTTTCGAGTACAATGAAAATTTTATGAATCTAAATGGTACTTTTCTAACCTCTTCAATTTTTAAATAAAAATCTTGCAACATTGTGTGTGGTGATTCAAGGAGGTTCTAAAACTTGTGTTGGTGTGATAAGGTTTTCCTAACCATATTGAGTATGATATAGAACATGTTTCAAGGGATTATCGACAATTTGTATGGGCTTCAAAACCTATGCCAATCCTCAACAAGGTTTTCATAACCTTGTATTTTGATGAGGTTTTTAAACTTTTGAAAAGTAAAGAAAGATGCTTTAGTTTCTTAGTGATATGGTGTGATTTGAGAGCCTCCCAAGGTTCCTAAAACTAGTTTGACCTTTGAAGGTTTCCTTTGAAAACAAAGGAACAGTCAACATATTGAAATTCTAATTCTTGATAAGAATTTACTTTGGAGCTTTGCATTTGTTTTGAAACTACATCAAGCTCTTGATAAACTTATATTTCTCCACAACATTCTAATCATCGAACCATTTGTATGAAGCTTTATTCAATGAGTTCTAACGTATTAGTGAAGCTTTGAAAAATCAAAAAATATTGAGGTAGTTCACGATAGTTTCCTAATATTGATTATATGGTCGATATATGGGGCTTTATAACTTATCCAAAGTTCCATGGTTCTCTAAGGTTTCTACTTCCATATTTCTGCCCACCCTTGCCAAGTGCTTCTAGTGTCCTTTTGGACACCAAATCTTGATAGGAATTATGAACTTTAAGTTTTAGTTTCTAATTTCATCTTGGTGGGTGATCTTCAACACCTCAACTAGAACATGAAACCTCATGTTTCTAGTCCTAAGTTCCTTTCCACTCTTGACCCTCACGATACCCAACATATTCAAAAGTCCAATTTCCACCCAACACCCAAACCCAACCTATTTTAATTTAGGTTTTCATGGTTACAAGTCCCTCCTAGAACCTAAAACTTGACAAGCACTAAAACTCCACAACTTCACACCGATGCTTGTCAAGGTATAAACATTTGTTCAACCTACTCTCTTGCCTTTTTTGGACTCTATTAATTACTATAAGCTATTTTGATTGAAGAAATATGGATTTCCTTACCTCAAGAGTAATCATGGACATGTTTGAGGACATGGCTGAGTTATATTTGAATTACAAAAATAATGAAAAATATGGCATAGAGGTGTGGGTGCCCCTATAGGTTGTGAGGTCATAGATTTTTGGGATTCTTTTGCAAGTTTACATATTTATCATTTTGGCATATGAAGTATAATTTTCTATAAATGCTTTCATTTTTATTAATGAAGTGATGGAAATTTTATTTTGAAGGATTGAGAAGAAGACATTTTTAGATAGTCAAGATTTCAACTCTAGTAAAGGGAAAATACATTTTTTGTATTTTGATGATTTAGGTTCATCCCATATTTGTAATGACTTATATTTATCTCTAAATAATGCTTTTAAAATGTGGAATAAAATTGCAACATTCTTTTCATGGTGTCCTTTTATAAAAAATAAATTAAAAAATTAGGTTTATCTATGGATTAATAAGTAGACTCATTTAATAGTCTATGATTTTTTCTAAC
Organism: Sequoia sempervirens; assembly: GCA_007258455.2. Classification (NCBI taxonomy): domain Eukaryota; kingdom Viridiplantae; phylum Streptophyta; class Pinopsida; order Cupressales; family Cupressaceae; genus Sequoia; species Sequoia sempervirens. Next base: position 231,593,563 of record VDFB02271358.1, read on the forward strand.
TCTTAGAATGCATGCGTAGAATTTAACTTACTTGTAAAGTCCAAGGGGTATATTCTTCAATAAAAAAAATTAGTTTTTCACAATGAGATTTTAATCAATAATTTTTTGAGTGTACTCATGACTATATTTACAAAACTATAATTGATACCAATCTTCTATTAACTCCACTTCCCATCACTTAAACATAAATCAATCATAATCACCCTCTTGAAAGTGTGTTGTATTAGTTTGTCCATGCATTTATGTAGAAGTTCATAAAAAGAAGATTTATTGACCTATATTTTACACATGCTACATGACAAGATTGTTATATTATATAAAGGTGCATAGCTTTGCATTTAAAAACTAACACATAGGTACATTGTGACAAGTCAAATCGGGGTAAATCATGCAATAGGTATGATTTATGGCAAGCTAATTGTTTAGCCCTAGTAATATCATATATAATTTAGAACATTAGGAGAACCCATCTTGTCCTTGCAAACTTAGAAGTGAAGGAGTCCATTCCCACCTCAATAATTGGTCCTCAATTACCCAACCCAAACATAGGTTTTGTGGTACTCTTCCTAGTTTTGACACCCTTGACACTTGTGTGACTATCCACTCTTTCAAATTTGTAACATAAAACTTAAATCACTAGCAGAGTCATCTTAAATACAAATACACATAATGCACATATCACAAGGGTTAAAAAAATATTTTTAAACTTGACCTTGATATACGTCATGTAAAATCATCTATGAAACTAGGTTCTAAATATCTTGAGGTAAAAAATACTAACAAAAACTTAACATAGTGATCCCATATATGTTTCCCTCAAATCAACTCATATACATAAATAAATACCTATATGAAGTTTGAGGAAGTTTGTCATTGATATTGTTTGGAAACATGAGCATGGAAGGTACATAATGATGTGTTGCGGTGTTGTTATTGATGTGAACATTGTTGTAGATATTTTTGATTAGTTCTAATAGGTCTTTGTAGTGTTAAGGAAGACATTTGTGCAAGATGATTTGGACCAAAAAGATCGTTTGTGTGGAAAATTGGTTGTATCAAATCTTCCAGTTCAGTATAACACCATAAGTCATATCGAATCCATCGATATTGAATGCATTCCTATTGGTAAGATATTTCTCATCGGCTAGACTCATACCGATGCTCACAAGTCACAATGACTTCCACTTTGCCATCGGCAAGACTTTCCATTCATCAAGAGGTTTCGCTGGGTCTCCCCAAGTTTCACTGAAGCACCTGACAGTCAGAAAAACATTCACTTTTCCAACGACCTCCCACTGAATCTTCATGTTGTTTCGATGCATCCACCAGTCGATGAGACTCATTACTTTCACTAGGACTTCATACCGAGGTCCTAAGTCATACCGAGCACTCCAAACACCAATTGGCAAGAAATTTGTCTTTCACTAAGACCTCCCATCAAGCAACCAAGTCTTACTGAGTCGGAAATACTTTTTCTTCGCCAAGACCACATACCGAGCACCCATGTCTTGCCAAGTCAGCAAGACATTTGACCTTCACCAAGACCTTTCACCAAGTGTTGAGAGCTACTCCAATGACTTCAGTTGTATCCCCGTCGGTGAGACCAGACACCTGTCACCAAGACTTCATACCAAAGTATTTTTCTCACCGCGAAGGCACCAAGTGAATACTCTCATCGGTGTGACCTTCTAGTAGTCGCTGAGAGTTCTCCCTAACATCTGCTAGACACCCGATAAGAACATTCTGTCAGCCAGAGGTCTCCACTTTGATGAAAGGTCACAACGAATACATCTAGGTCACAACAATAGACTTCATTCAACAAGACATCACCTTTGTCTCGACGACATGTACATTTCAAGTGGATTTAGAACAGTTAGTCACCTAGACATGAATAATGTCACAACTTTTCCATTCAAGAGTTACATGTCAATATGGATTGAGGAAAATATTCCAGCAATCTCCCACTTGACGAAGACCTTACTAATAACTCCATAGCATAATAAAACTACTGAAATTCATGGGCCAAGAGGCCCATTGAATTGGCACACCACCTGTATTTGTTTGTGCTCATAGGCTTCATCAATGCATCTACAACATTCTCCAAAGTATCCACTTTCTCCAAAGAGACCTTCCCATCCTCCCCATATCTTGTACAAAGTGATACTATACATCTATATGTTTCATCCTGGCATGGAAAGTAGGATTCTTTTCCAAACATATAGCACTCTAACTGTCACAATAAATAGTAATTTTTCCTGCATCAAAACCAATGTTAGAACACAAATTTTTTATCTAGATTGCTTCTTTATAGGCATGTGTAGCTACCATGTATTCTGCCTCTATAGTGGAAAAAGCGACTACAACCTGTTGCTTGCTCATCCAACTCACTGCACCACCATTCATCATGAAAACATATCCACTGGTGGATCTTCTATTGTCAATGTCCCCTACCCAATCAGAGTCCACATAACCTCGAATATTGAGAGTCCTCTATGATTCAACCAAATTCCCATTGTAACACAAAGCATAGTTTGAAGTGGCCTTCAAATATCTAAACACTCTTCACAACATCCCAATGTGTCCCTCCAAGATTAGCCATAAACCGACTAAGAACTCCCACTACTTGGGCAATGTCTGACCTTGTACAGACCATTGCATACATAAGGCTACCAATCACACTAGCATATGGCATGTTGGCCATGTCTTCCATCTCAATAGGAGATTTTGGACAATTCTCAATAGATAGCTTTGTTCCCTGTGTAACTGGAACAACTAGTTGCTTGCACTCACTCATACAAAATCTCTCTAGAATAGTCATGATATACTTACTCTGACTGATCCAAAGTTTTCTATTTTTCTTTTCCCTAGTTATTTCCATTCCCAAAATATACCTTGCTGCACCAAGATCTTTCATTTCAAACTTTGCAGACAATTGATACTAAAGATCAGAAATCATTAGCTTACTATTTCCTATGAACAACATATCATCAACATAGAGAGAAATAATAAGGACTTGATCACTTTCAGCTTTGTAATATACACAATGATCACATTTTGATCTTGCAAATCCCAATGAAAAATAAAATGTGTCAAAATTTTGGTACCACATTCTAGGAGACTGTTTTAACCCATACAGAGATTTCTTCAACTTACAAACTAGTCTTTCTTTACCTTTTTCCACAAAGTGCTATGGCTGGGACATAAATTTCTTCTTCAAGATCACTATGAAGAAACATTGTCTTCACATCCATATGTTAAATTTCTAATTCATACGCTACTGCAAGTGACAAAAGAAATCTAATTGATGTCAACTTAGCTACAGGAGAAAAGATTTCTCCATAATCAATTCCCTCTACCTAGGAATAACCTTTTGCAACCAACCTCACTTTATATTTTTCTACACTGGCATCTAGACCAATTTTCTTTTTAAATACACATTTGTAGCCCACAGCCTTTTTTTCTTTAGGCAATGGCACCAAATTCCAGGTATCATTTTTTTCTATTGATTCCATTTCTTCATTCATGGCTTCCAACCAAGAGTTTGAATCAGACATTTTAAATGCCTCTTTCACAGTCCTAGGTTCATCAGTGCTAGAAATTAAAGCATAGGTACAAGTAGACTCTATTAAAGAAAACCCATACCTATCAGGTTCCTTTCTTTCATGAGTTGACCTCCTCACAGGCTGAGGCTGAGGTGGTTCTTCATCTTCAAAACTTTCAGAGCCACTTGAGCTATCCTCAGTATCAAGTACATTTTGATTTTTCAATTCCTCTTTATCTGGTGTCAGAGGAATTTCTGCTACATCCTTTTCATTTTCTGATTTCTTCTCTAACTGCAGATTCAATGTAGAAAGCTTCAGCTCACAAAAGATAACGCTTTTGCTGTACAAAACCTTCTTAGCCTTAGGGTTCCAGAGCTTGTATCCTTTTATGCCAGTACTATAGCCAATAAAAATACACTTTACAACTTTGTTTTCAACCTTGGATATTTTTTCAAATGACACATATGCATATGCCTCACAGCCAAAGACATAAATATGTCTCAAAGGGGGCTTCTTTCCAGACCATGCTTCCAAAGGCATCTTCTCAAAAGAAGTAAAGTTAGGAGAACGATTTACCAAGTAATATGCTATAGAAACTGCTTTAGCCTAGAACTTCTCCTCCAAGCCAGCACTGCTCAGTATACTTCGTGCTCTTTCCATTACTATCCTATTGAACCTTCCAACAACTCCATTTTGCTATGGAATATAAGATGCATTCTTATGTCTTTTAATCCCATGATCTGTATAGTACCTTTCGAATTCATCTGAACAAAACTCACTGCCATTTTCAATCCTTAAACATTAAATTTTCCTTCTAGTCTGATTTTCAACAAGGTTTTTAAATTTCTTAAACTGACTGAACACTTCTGATTTACTTTTCAGAAATTATACAAATGTTCTTGAATAATCATCAATAAATGATACATAGTATCTTGATTTAAATAGAGAAGGAAAAATCACTAAATCAAACACATCAGAATGAATATAATCAAGCAAACTAGAAGATTTGTGAGGACTAGAATAAAATGAAAGACAATGTTGTTTACCATATATGCAATGTTCACAAAATTCGAACTCAAGGTTACAATCTTCAAAACCTTCTACCAAGTTTTTTTTTTCAAGGTTTTTAAGTCTTTTTCACCAATGTGCCCAAGCCTATGATGCGAGAGCATAGTCTCTTCTACTGAAAGTTTAATCTCCATGGCATTTACTCCATTAGGAACATTTTCCTTCTTTTCACCATGAGTAGCCTTAAGTGACTTTACAGAGACACTGTTGCATTGAATAGCCAGTGCATCCAGCTTGTATAGAGTACCAATTCGAGCACCCCTAGCCACTACCATAGATCCTCTAGTCATCTTGCAGCCACTTCCAGAGAATGTGACTTGCACTCAAATATCATTCAGCTTACTTACAGAAAGTAGGTTTCTAGCCAGACCTGGTATATGCATCACATCATTGATTCTCTTCACTCTTCCATCAAGGAATTGAATTCTGACTCTTCCATGGCCAACAATTTCCAAAGATGAATCACTTTCCAAGTACACCTTTCCACCATTGTATTCTTCATACTTCGTGAACCAATCTCTATGAGATGTCATGTGGAAAGATGCTCTAGAATCAATCAGCCAAACATCATCTGATGCCCATGTAGCCAAAGCTGCAATGAAGGCATTTGCAACACTCTGAGAAAAATCATTGCCAAAAGAGTTCTTCTTCTTCTTCTTCTCCTCCTTGCAGTCCTTTCAAACATGACGAGGTTGCCCACAATTCCAACACTTCACCTTGGACTTCTTGCCAGGAGACTTTGATCTTCTTTCTGATTTTGATCTAGATTTCTTATCCTTCTTTCCTTTCTCCTTCAATCTACCTCTGATAGCCAAAGCCTCCTTTTCCATCTCAGAAGATTTTCTTCTCATTTCTTCAGATAACAGAGAAACATCTTCTATCTTGAATGTGGATGTTGTACTCCCAATAGCCATCACTAGATGATCCCAGGAATTAGGCAAAGAACATAACAGCAACATGCAGCGATCTTCGTCTTCAATCTTCACACCAACAAATGTTAACTGAGCAATCAGCATGTTGAAAGCATTCAAGTGATCGACAATAGATCCTCCCTCCTGCATTCTCAAAGAGTATAGCTTCTTCCTCAAGAACAATTTGTTCACCAAGGATTTGCCTTGATAAATTGATGCCAGTCTTTTCTTCATGAACATTCAGAAGAACAAAATCTACCAAATAGAGCCTTATCAGCCCCTTAGACTTCTATCTACAAGGTCACAATCCTCTTGTTTCATGCCTTGAGGCATTGTTCCAGACACAGCAGTCCAAAGATCTTGGTCTACCAATAGATCTTCCATTTTGACTTTCCACAACTCAAAATTGCTACCATTGAATTTTTCTATTTCCATGTTCTTGGATGTGCTCACCATCTTAATTTGTAATTAAATTATCAGATCTCTACAAAACTCCCACTAAAAAAGATTTGACACAAAAAAATCCAACCCACTCACAAGGATAACACAATTGGACAGGCTCTGATACCACTTGTTAGGAAAACAATGGTGTGGAAGCAACTTTCCTAACTTCAAAACCATAGGGAAGTAAGTAAATAGTATGTTTAATTTTTCAAATTACAATTCAATTAAGACACACATGAAAGATTTACAGAAATAGAGAAGATACTAAAAAACAATGAACAACAGATTTACATGGGAAACCCTTTTGGGAAAAAAACCCACCACACCAAGCTGAATCTCTTTGTATTACAGTAACAATAATTACATACAATCAGAGATACAACTCTTTGGTATTAGTTCACAGTAGTTTCATTCACTGTTCATCCAGTTATAGAAATGCTCTTAAGAATTCGATTCATCTCACTTTCTTTCATTCTCAGCAATGATCTACTCTTAAGTTAACACATTTTGATTTTTATCCTCTGTGCATTCTTATCCGCCATTGCCTCATCATAGAAAGTTTCCACTTGAGCATTAGTTTTTCCTTGCATGTTGTTCAGCTCCAGCATTGCAATAGTTGCAAAAATATAATTGCCATCCATTCAAAAATTGCTTCCTCTGATTGGTCCACGATGCTCCACATAGGATGGTCAATCTAGTCAAGGGTGTTCAACTTTGTTGGCATATCAATGAGACACTATCAGTGTCTCCCCGATGCCACAAAGTCTTTACTATCGATATCATCATAGGTTCCAACAGTTGGCATGATGATATAGCGAACACCATGAGTCATATCGAATCCATCGATATCCAATGCATTCCTATCGAGACAAGAGATTTCTAATCGACTTGACTCATACCGATGCTCACAAGTCACAACTTCCACTTTGCCATCAGCAAGACTTTCCATTCGTCAAGAGGTTTCACTAGGTCTCCCCAAGTTTCACCGAAGCACCTGACAGTCAGCAAAACATTCGCTTTCGCCAAGACCTCCCACCGAGTCTTCATGTTGTTCTGAAGCACCCACCAATCGATGAGACTCATCACTTTTACTAGGATGACACACCGAGGTCCTAAGTCGTACCGAGTGCTCCAAACACCAGTTGGTAAGACATTCGTCTTTCGCCGAGACCTTTCATCAAGCAACCAAGTCTTACCGAGTCAGCAAGACTTTTGTCTTCACCAAGACCACATACTGAGCACCCATGTCTTGCCAAGTCGGCAAGGCATTTGACCTTCACCAAGACCTTTCACTGAGTGTCGAGAGCTACTCCAATGACTTTAGTTGTATCCCCATCGGCGAGACCAGGTACCGATCGCCAAGACTTCATACCGAAGTCTTTTTGTCACAGTGAAGGCACCAAGTGAATACTCCCGTCGGCATGACCTTCCAACAGTCGCTGAGAGTTCTCCCCAACATCCGCTAGACACTCGATAAGAACATTCTGTCACTAGAGGTCTCCACTTCGACGAAAGGTCACAGCGAATACATCTAGGTCACAGCGATAGACTTCGTTCAGCAAGACATCATCTCTGTCTCAACAACATGAACATTTCAAGCGGATTTAGAATAGTTAGTCGCCCAGACATGAATAATGTCACAGTGACTTTTCCTTTCAGGAGTTACATGTCAGTATGGATTGAGGCAAATATTCCAACATTTTTTAATGCAATAGTGAAAATAAAATATGATGAATGTATAAGGCTTGAACAAGAAGTGGTAAACCTAAGATCAAATCTGGAAAAAGGAAGGAGTCATGAAGAAAAATTAAAGATGAGTTCTACAAAGCTTGATGAAATGATTACAAAACAGAAAGCATCCAAAAACAAAGGTGGTTTAGGATTTGAGAAAGGTAAAATCTCAAAAGGAGATTAGAAACCTAATGCAGAATTGAAGATCAATGAACCAAACAAGTCTGAAGACAAGAACAATGGTTAGATCCTGAATCAAAGGAGTGAAGCTAGAAGACCATCGGTCAAATAACCAAATGCACAAAGGTACCCCATCTTTCAGTGGTGTTTTTTACTCTTACAATAAATTTGGCCATAAAGCAATGGAATGTAGTAGCAAAATGAATCAACATGTTTCATCATTTACTAGTCATTGTTTTACATGCAAAAGATTTGGTCATAAAGCAAGTGAATGCAAAAGTCAAATGATGAATGGCTATAACAATGGTGGAATTATTCAATTTTTCAATGGTTATTATTATTATACATGCTACAAATCAATGCTACAGATTTGGACACAAAACCAATCAATGCAGATTATTATTATACATGCTATAGATTTGGACACAAAACTAATCAATGCAGGTCGAGAGCGAATGGAAGGAATAATGTTCAAAAGAATGTGTTGTGCTACAATTGTAGTACACCCGAAACGTATTGGATAACCATGTAAGTAACTCAAGTTTTCACGATTACTAGCTAATCTTCAAAACTATCTCAAATAAATTGTCAAATACAACCATAAGAAATCCTACCAGCTATAAGAAATCAAAATTATTGATTTTGCTGCCTCTATCAGTATTCAAGAGAACATGTAGATGCGTCAAATGCCTTTGTCTTCACATTTATAAATAGTCTACATGTGAGTGACGAAACATCATAAGCGCATATTTATGAAAATTACAATAGCCATGATATTCGACTTCACTCTTTCATTCTGAACCCTTCATAAAATTTGATTGAGCATAAGACCATTTGAAAACAGATCATTATACCAGGAAAAAACTTGGATTAAGAACCCTTCCTATAAAAATAGTCCTAAGAAAAAATTTATAGGAAACAAATTATTGGAACAGGTGGCCGGATTAATGAAAAATAATCATATAACAAAGGAACACTAAACAGGTCCGACTTAAGCACAGTTAGTTTTTGTTTCCCATATTTTCCTTCAATAATTTAAGCGAAACTTAGAATATTTTAATCAACATTTCGTTACATAAGTTTCAAACTTTATAAGCCCTAACGATGAGAAATGTATCCGGAACAGTTCATTCTAAAAACCTTCAGCTCTTTAAAAAGCCATGTTTTGCTTCGCCTATTTGATATTTCTTTAAGGTAATGGACGTTTGAAAGTCCTTTTATTAATTTTTTTTTTTTAATTTTGCTTTTCAAGACCGGTTTAAGGCTTTGCAACATTCACTTTTGTTTCTTTGTAAGTACAGATTTTAACTCTCAGCGCTCAGCCTCCAGTAACTAAAATACGAAGAGTGCATCATCAATCTTAGAGCACCTTTTGGCTTAGTTTAAGGGCTTCATATTTTTTTTTTAATTCTTTGACTTGCACCCAACTTCACCTCTAGAGAGAATGCTTAGGAGGCTTAAACCCGGTCACAATTATGGTTATCGCTCTCTAGAAAGGGTTTGCCGGACAGGCACAATCATTGAAGCTGGTGAAAACTGAATTTGTAAATGATAAAACTTGTTTCAATAGGCATAATTAGGTTTTAGAAAACCAATAAAATTTAAACTTAGCGAAAATTGCTACTAATGGCATTTAATGGTAATATTTATATTCTTTCCGTTCCCTTTGTTTATTAATTAGTATATCCACTATCTCACTTTGGATAATTATCGGCTGGGAAGCTTTCTCTGAGGTATATCTTTGTACAACACGTATCAGCCTCATCAAGTTTCTTGTTTTGTTTTACTGTTGTCGATAGGCGTGGAGAAACTACAGTTGAATATCTAAGGTCCTTCATACAAGCATATCCACTCTGATGTTCTTCATTTGTAATTATTTGCAGTAAAGATACCGGTATATAACACGAGCCTTTCTATTAAGCAGATTTTACAATCATTCTAATGTAAAGACTAATATATCTCTGTCATTTCCTTGCTTGGCGAGCTAGTAAGACTCACAGTCTCTGGCTTGTCTAATGCATAGAAAATGCACTATCAATCTTCAAATAATAATTAACCTAGAAACCATGTCTGGTGAGTTCTTCTATTATTAAAATTCACCTGGGACTCGCACTTGGCCTTGTATGGCTAGATTGTTGGAACATTATAATTTCTACTAGATATTGCAATATGGCAATGTATTGTCTGCTAGTAAAAAAAAGTGGATAAACCAAAATGTACGGTGATGTTCTCGAATCTTCCTGAAGCCTCCCATGATCTCTCGAACTCCTCCATTTTCTGGAACCTTCCGAACACCTCTATAAAAGAGTACAATGTAAAAGCATTTGGCAATCAATATAAGTGTGGCAATCAATATAAGTGTGTTCGTGCAGCAGTATGTTAGGCAAATTGCTGTGTCTTATGTTTTATATTTGTGTGTGTGAGCTTAAACTCCATCCACCTTGAACAAATTGGTATCAGAGCAGGACGAACAGGGCAGAGCAGGTTAATCGATCAAAGATGGCTGCAAGTTCGTTGTTTGTCTTATGTCAAGCTGTTTGCTGATTGGAAATCAGGTCGTGATAAGTGAAGATCGCTGGTTGAAGCTGTTAAAAGTTCCAGCAGACTGAAGCAAACATAAAGGAAGAGCCGCTGCATAAGGAAGTTGTTCAAGGATTAGAGCCTCAAGGTATGGTGAAGTTGCAGATAAAGGAGATAAAAGTGCTGCCAGTATACGTTCCCTGCTCTATCCTCAATACAAAGGGGAATGTACGTTTATTGGATAAATAAAACTTGTGTATTGCTTATATTCTGTGTGTATTTAGACTCCATCCCTGTTTCAACAAAGTGGTATCAGAGCAAGCCAGGGATAGTGATTGTGCCAGTTGTGAGGATTATTACAGTTCATAGGAGCCAGCCAAAGACAGAGCGTAGCTTTTGAAGCTGCCAAGGAAAGTTTCTTAAACTTGCTGTTTGCAAGGAAGTGCCAGAAGTCTGGAGCTGTTCAGATTGCATATTTTTTATGAAGAAATGGTGCTATCTGTAAGTTCTAATAATTGCTGCATGATTTAATCAGTTGTGTTATTTACTGAAGTCACCAAGGAATCGTTGTTTTTTGTGGTCAAACTCTTTTGAGATTACAGATCATTACAAGTTGAAGTGGTAAAGTGGATCGCCCAAGTTACCCTGCACCCGAAGAAAGAAGCTGCAAAAAATTACTAGAGGGCTTTGAAATTTATGTGATGTGAAAAGAAAAAAAGTCTATGGCTCTAAGTTCCTGATGATTAAATATTTTGTAAGTGGTATCATATGATATTATGTTTTGGTCTATATTTTGTTGACAAACTTGAAGTCAAGAATTTAGAAAAGGGGGAAGAGGTTGAACAGTTTTCTTTTCTGCTGTGGAATATTAAAAGGAAAAAGAAATTGTGGAAAGGTTGAAGGCATGTGTAGTTATTGAAGGAAAGGTAAATCATTGTGTTGAGAGAACAATCAAGTGTATAAAGTGAGTTTAAGTTATTTGATTTGATGGGAAAAGTTGGTAAAAGGGTAAAGAAAGAGAGAAGTTTTTTTGCAGGAGGAATTGTTAGAAGTTAAGAAATAAAATTCTGAAGTGTTAAAAGATTTAAAAAAGGTTTCAATTGAAAAAATTGGACAAGTGATAAAAATGTATGATCTTGAAATTGAATTGAGGAATGTTAAAGCAAAGAATGAGGAACTAGAAGAAAAATTAAAATCATTTGATAAAGTCAAAAAAATGAATGCAAATTTAGAAGAAAAGTTAAAGTTGTTAGAAGAAGAAATTTGTTTAGAAAAGGAGGAAATAATAAAATTGAAAGAAGAAAATAAATGTCTCAAGTCAAAACTAGTTGTATGTGATGCTTTGTGTGATACTAAAGACTTGCGTAGTTCAGTTGATGAATCAATTGGTTTGTGTGATGTAGCTGAAGTTCTTATTGATGAAGAATGCAAAGATAAAGATGATAATGTGTTTGCAAATCATGTTAATTGTAATGAAAAGAATGTTGGTTTGAAAATAATGAAGAAAATGGGATATAAAGGACAAGGACTAGGAAAACACGAACAGGGAATGAAGGAGCCAATAGAACCAATTTTGAGGCCAAAATTTGAAGGTCTTGGATACATTGCAGGTAAAAGAAATGATACAAGTACAAACAAGTTTGTTCAAGAAAAGCAATATGTGCACTTTTCACTTTGTAACAGGAAAGGTCATACAAAAGATGAATGTTGGAACTTACATCCTTATAGTATATGTGGTTTAGGAAATCATTGTGAAAAAATGTGTTGGAATAAAAATTGGAAAAGTAGACCTATGACAGAATGTATGCAAATGGACTGTGGATGGAATTATGGATCAAGTTGGAAAATGATTACAAACATGTTGAAAATGTTGTATAGATGTTCATATGTCAAAGATGATAAGAAACAAGCACAATTTGTTGGTCTTGTAAGGCGTCATGAAAAATGGAAAACTATAGATAACGAGGAGACTTCTAATATAAAGTTCTGATAATCAAGGTTTGAATGACTGCTGCAGCAGTGGGACAAGTTGGTGAAGACTTGTAAAGAGATCTGCAGATCTTGAAAAAGCTTGAATACATGATTGACCAAGTCTACAAACTTGAAAGACAAAATTTGGGAATTGTAAATATTGATGTAACAAGTAGTAGAAATTAGGGGGAGTGTTGGAACATTATAATTTCTACTAGATATTGCAATATGACAATGTATTGTCTGCTAGTAAAAAAAAAGATGGATAAACCAAAATGTACGGTGATGTTCTCGAATCTTCCTAAAGCCTCCCATGATCTCTAGAACTCCTCCATTTTCTGGAACCTTCCGAACACCTCTATAAAAGAGGACAATGTAAAAGCATTTGGCAATCAATATAAGTGTGTTCGTGCAGCAGCACGTTGGGCAAATTGCTGTCTTATGTTTTATATTTGTGTGTGTGAGTTTAAACTCCATCCACCTTCAACATAGATTACATTTTCATACTGGCAACCTGCCAAGTGAGACTTGAACCCGGGCCACCATCATGGAAATTGCTCCGCATTATAAATGCACCATGAAGCACTGGACTGCGATTTCTACACTTGTGTAACATTGATGTTGGAATAAAACGAAATAAGTCAACAGAAACTATGGCTCGGAAACAACTTTGCTGGGAACACGAGAAAAGGACAAGAAACAGAATAAAAAAGTTTGCATTCACAAACTTAATACAAACTACAGAATCTCTGCTCTGTTCTCTGAATGGACAGAGATACAACTATCATGTTCCTTTCATAATTAATGATACTGTGTCCCTTTCTGGAGCTGTCTTCTATTCTCTTTTTTTACTAGAGTTCCTTGCTGCTGCACTGCATTTCCTTCTCTTCTATTCTCTATTCTTTTCACAGGATCTTCTGTTGCTGAAGTTTATAATATTCTCTTGGAAAACTACGAATACCAAAGACATTCCTTTCTTTTGTCTCTGCCAAACAAAAAACTTCCGGTCAAAACTGAAATCAAATTACCAGCAAGCATTCAATTCGTTAGGGCAATTAAATAGCATTTAGGAATGCAACAGACTTCAGAGACAAAAGAAAAAGACGATTAAATAGATCTCATAAAGATTTCCAATGGAATGCATTAAATTTCGTACCACTCAAGATTACCAAAATCCAAACAGTTTCTTCTATTTCTCTTTCTTAAATGCAGTAAACACTAAATTTCTTGCATACAGATGCTTTATTAAACATTACAAGAAAGGAATTGTTTAATATAGCCAAGAATAAACGTACATGTCAGATGACTATCTATTTGTATAGGAGACCTACCTTGGGCCTGTTGGATAATTTATCCTTACATGAGAAGGCTAAGTAGTTGTTAGTAAGGCGTCAGTTTGAGTGCTAATTTATTTTAAGCGGATACAATGAGATTTCAATTAAATTTATCGGTATCAGATGAATTTCTCTAATTTAAAAGTTTTGAATATATGTTATCGACAATCTGATAAAAAAATCAAATGGTATCCAACTTCATTCGGTCTACAATGAATGACACTTGAAAAATTATAGTTTATATATGTCGGAATGTACAAGATGTTCAATTTTGAAAGATGTTGAGACATATGCTAAAAAGACCAGAGAATCATTCTGAGTGCAGAGTTTTGTGCATAATTTTACTGATTGTATTTTTTTAAACTTTAGTACAGGAGCTTTGGAATAGTGTCATGGGGCAGTTTCATTTAGAAAAAAACATCCATGCATGTCTTTCTGTTTAAAGACACTGGGTTTTCAATCAATTGTCAGCCCTTTATCGAAAGTTTAAAGAATAAAATATTTAAGCCCAGAATAAAACTTTAAGATGTTTTTTATTATGTTATGTTGGGTTTTTGACAGGGTCCAACCCCTGTTACAATAGTAGTACAAAAGTATAAAGTATAGCAAAGAAGTCGCTCAAGAAAACATCAGAAAAATGAAGATTAACTAGTGCTTGATCCAGATCTATACATCTTTGCACCCAAAAGCTTGGCATGCGGATGGGAGATTGAATTTGGAAGACTTTTTTCTCCTTTGTACAACTGTTCATCAAGAGTTAACATCCAAATCTGTGAGAAGCCCCCTCAGAAGCCACATATAAAGGCATTATATAATCTGAGGAACAACATGGAGTAGGGGAGAGGATCTAATAATTGAGCATGTTTTAATAGTTGTGATAGTAGTTGTTTATATAACATGTCTAATAGTTGTGATAGTAGTTGTTTATATAATGTTCAATAGTTGTGACTTGACTATCAAGAATTAAACAAAATGTATTCTTTTGATCTAAAAAGCAACCAGTCATATGATGCCACAGCAATGCTCAACTACCCATGATGTGAATGCACAAGTATTGGTCTCACATTTTTTTGGCCTTTCTGGACACCTTGACAAAAAGCATGCTGATGTGGCATCATATTTGATGATGTGGCCTTAAAACGAAAGTTTTGAGCAAGAAACTTGTCAAATAAGCTGCTGTAAAAAATTAGGAGTGATTTGGAATTTCCACATAGGATTTTGAGAAGCATGCAGTTAGGGTGCACATCTAATGGATCCTCTCCCCTAGTTCATTGACAAACTACCATCTTGGATACAATCAACTAATCTCTAGAAACTGGAGAAAAAATAGGAACAGAAACAAATTGTCAAGCTTCAAGATTATTAGCCAACTGATTAGGAGTCTCACTAGACCTAGAGGGAGAAGTTTCTGGAATGAATGAGCGTGGCTCCAAATCTCCAAAATCACCCATTGAATCTTTAAGATACACTGTAAGATGGCTAGAAAGAGCTTTTTTCCACCAAATTGAAGTAGAATAAATTTTTAAAATGTTTCATATAAAAAAAAGTTTCTGATAATGTTTGGTGTTACTAGTGATAATTTTTTTTCTTTTAAAGACAGCTTTCATCTCTTTCCATGTAGGAACAGAGGAACAAAGAGCTAAACTAAAATCTGAGGTTATTTCATATCTAGATGTAATTACTTCAAGAACAGCTTATCAGAATAAGCACGATTCTCCAACACTCATCCACAATTGGAAATTGTGAAGTAAAATGGAAAGGACTCCTTTCTAAATACAATCCTTTTACCATATCTTATCAAGGCCAATCCAACCTTTCAAATTATCTGAGATAGTGTATTCAGAAGATTCAATCCCAAAGTTAGCTATGAGGCCTGCCATTGAATTTGAGTTCTTATAATGACGCGAAACCGAGAACTCCTGAAAGGTGTGTTAGAATACAACGGTAGGAGAAAAACACAAAGATACACAGAAATGGAAGCACGATATTTAATATTGATCAAATAAAAACTTATTGAAATATTTTGAGCTGCTCCTCATTGTAACAACTAAGATTGACCTTGAGCACTCTCATACAGACCGACACCATTACATACTCCTTGACATGGACAGTTACAGAAACCTACTGAGCTGCTGCTCATTGACACATATTCCATTACATCATCAGACTGTTGCTGGAGCTTCACACCCAGCAAATTATAGATGCTTTAGTTGAAAGATGGATGCAACAAATTTTAACACTTTCTACAGGCAGAAGACATTTACAACACCAACAACAAATGGTTTCAATGCAACAAATAAAAAAATGTGAATACTTTTGATTCTGGTCACCCCTCCACACGGCGAGGATTAGGCAATGTCATTGTTCCATTTACAAATTAAAAAATGATGGAAATGTTCAAGTCTAAACCTCCTTTCATGTAGCAAAAAATTAACAACCTTCTATTGCAGGTTTAAAGCCTCTTCAAACACTACTAACTTTTCAGTGCCATTCCAATTTATATGCCTCCTATGCAGCCTCTTCCACAGCCCATCGTCATTTTTCTTCCGATACTAATGCAAAGCAGCAAAAAATTTACATTGCAAATAAAGTTAAAGAAGAATTTCGTTATATTCATTTGTTTCACATTACATTCAATACATTGGCTTTTTAAAGCTATTATTTTTCTCTGAGTAACCACTCCAAATTCCCTTATGAGAATAACTCTCCCTAAAACTTGTCAGAACACTATAATTTCTACTGGATATTACAATATGACAATGTATTGTCTGCTAGTTAAAAAAGTGGATAAACCAAAATATATGCTAATGTTCTGGAATCTTCCGGAAGCATCCCGTGATCTCTAAAACCTTCATTATCTGGAACCTTCCAACACCTCTATAAAAGAGGATTGATATAAATCATTTCTGTAAGCAAAGCAATAGCAATGTAGTGCAGCAGCACGTGTTAGGAGAAATTGTGTGTTCTACATCTGTGTGTTTCTGAATCTGTGTGTAGAAATGTGTTTCCCTGATTGATTCATGTTCATCCACCTCCAACAAAGTGGTATCAGAGCTAGGACGATGATGTCTCTAGGGAGTGCAGATTTCTGAAGTTGCAGATAAAGCAAAAGAGATCAAATTGCTGAGTGAGGAGGTAGTCACAGAAATAAGAAATTGAAGCTGTCCAAGGAGTGTGAAAGAAGAGCTTGAAGGTGTCGTGGAGTTGCAGATATTACTAGCCATGCCATTCGAAGGAAGAGGCTGTCGATGACAATGGTGCTGCTAGTAAGATAATGTTGGAATTTTAACCCTAACTGTCGCAGTCCCCGCCAACCACTGCCCGCTATATCGCAATCAATAAATTAGCCATTGCGATACCGCGGGAGTCTTCGGTAATGTTTTTGTTTTATTCCAACCGCCTGCCGTACCTCCAGCCAATGCCCGCTATATCGCAATCAATAAAATATTCATCGCGATATCACGGGAGACTTAGTAAAAGCTTGTTTTATTTTTAACCGCCGCAGTTTACCGGGCCATCAACTAACCGCTGCCCGCAATATCGCAATCAAGATTTTAACCATCGCGATACCGCGGGGAACTATGGAGAAAGCCGCCGCCGCCAAAGGAAATATCGGGATGCGAAATATTTAATATTTAAGTTTGAATATTATGAAAAGGACATTGTATTAAATGCATTTTGACGGGGGAAAAGTTAGTTAGGTGAATTTGAAAAATTGTATTCGTTTCCTCTCATCCGTGAAATTCTTCACGTGACTTTTTACCTACAGCATATATTTTGTAATTGTAATTTATTTTTGATAAGTGAATGAGAATGAGAAGAAGGTGAATGTGAGCAAACAGAAAATTACGAGCAGCAGCTCTGTGTGTTGTGAAAATAATATTTTATGTTTTAAAATTTTACTGTGTGTGAATTTTATTTCCTCCTCTGCCTCTGGTCCTTCACGTGGTATCAGAGCAAGTTCGAGTATCAGATCAAAGCAGATTATCTGGGTAAATTTCAAAAATGGCAGCAAGCACAAGCTTGACAAACCCACAAATTCCACAGTTTAATGGGAAGAATTATGAGTACTGGTCAATCACCATGAAAGCACTATTTAGCTCACAGGATATATGGGATTTAGTAGAGAATGGATTTGCAGAGCCAGCAGATGCAGTAGCATACAATGCTTTAACACAAGCAGAGAAAGACTTATTGAAGGACACAAGGAAGAAAGATTCAAAGGCTTTATTTTATCTGTTTCAAGCTGTACATGAAAGCATTTTTCCAAGGATTTCAGCAGCAACAAAGTCCAAACAAGCATGGGACATACTTCAAACAGCCTATCAAGGCATGGCAAAAGTTAAAACAGCAAAGCTACAAATGCTGAGAAGAGATTTTGAAACAATATGTATGAAGGACAATGAATCTGTAGATTCATTCTACACCCAAGTCATTGGGGTGGTAAATCAAATTAGGTCTCATGGAGAGAATCTGGAAGATACCAGAGTTGTTGAAAAGATTTTAAGGAGTTTGCCCACAAAATTTCTACCGGTTGTAGTTGCTATAGAGGAGACAAAGGATCTCTCACAGTTCTCAGTTGATGAGCTGTATGCATCTCTAATTTCTCATGAACAAAGGCTGAAAAGGTCAGCAGATACATCACTGGAGCATGCTTTCAAAACTCAGGCTTCAGTCAGTCAAGGAAGAGGCAGAGGTAGATCAAGAGGAAGAGGAAGAAACTCTTACAGAGGTGAAAGATACAGTTTATCAAACTCAAGTGGAAGAGGCAGCAATCAAGGCTCAAGCCAAAACTCAACACAGAATCAGTCACAAAATCAAAGGTATGATAAATCTCAAGTCCAATGTCACTACTGTAAAAAATATGGGCATTATATGAATGAGTGTAGAAAGAAGCAGATGATAATAATAGACAAAATGCAAATTTTTCAAGAGAAGGTCAAAATCAGGATTCAGATAAGAGAACAATGTTTTTAGCTTGTAATGTTGCTCAAGCAAATGAAAAAGATGTATGGTTTTAGATTCAGGCTGTAGCAATCATATGACAGGGAATCTAGAAATGTTTTCAAGTTTAAATGAGAATGTAAAGTCTGATGTTACATTGGGTAATGACAACAAAGTGTCAGTCAAAGGAAAAGGAGATGTCAATATTCTAACTAAACAGGGGAGAAAAAGTATATTTCAGATGTGTATTTTGTTCCTGGTCTGAAACATAACTTAATGAGTGTAGGGCAACTGGTTCAAAAAGGGTATAGAGTAACCTTCAAGAATGGTCTATGCACAATTTTAGACAAATACCCAAGCAACCAGCTTATTGCAAAAGTCAGAATGACAAACAACAGAATGTTTCCCTTAAAGATAAGGCCAGATTTGAATATAAATTATGCTCAAGCACAACACTTAATGAATTCACAAGTGGATAGAGAAGAAACTACAGCAGTAGTGCAGACAATCTTTCAAGCTGAGATAAAAGATGAAAACTGGTTATGACACCTAAGATTTGGGCATCTCAACTTTGGAGGTTTAAATTTACTTCATAGGAAAGGCATGGTCAATGGACTACCTTTAATAAAAAAACCAGAAAGGGTATGTGAAGGGTGCATATTAGGAAAACAACATAGAGAATCATTTCCAGCAGGAAAGTCAACAAGAGCAAAAGCCCCTTTGGAAATTATACATTCAGATTTGTGTGGACCTATGCAAACACCTTCAATAGGTGGTAGTTTTTATTTTCTGACATTCATTGATGATTATTCAAGAAAAACATGGGTTTATTTTTTAAAGCAGAAAAATGAAGTGTTTGATCTGTTTCGTCAGTTCAAGAATTTGGTTGAAAAATAGAGTGGTTATTATATTAAAGTGTTGAGAACAGATAGAGGTGGTGAATATATTTCAAGAGAATTTTTTAATTTTTGCAAGGATCATGGAATTCACAAGCAATTCACAACTAGATACACACCTCAACAAAATGGAGTAGCTGAAAGGAAAAATAGAACAATCATGGAAATGGCTAGAAGCATGTTGAAAGCCAAACACTTGTCAAATGAATATTGGGCAGAAGCAATTTCTTGTGCAGCCTATATAATGAATAGGTGTCCAACAAAAAGTGTTATGAATATGGTACCTGAAGAAGCATGGACAGGAAGAAAACATAGTGTTACTCACATGAGAGTATTTGGATGTGTAGCATATGCACATGTGCCTGATGAATTGAGAAGGAAGCTAGATAACAAAGGAGAAAAATGTATATTTGTTGGATACAGTGAAGAATCCAAAGCTTATAAGCTCTATAATCCAACAACAAAGAAAGTTATAATCAGCAGAGATGTACAATTTTTAGAAGATGAAGCATGGGATGGAAGTATAGAGAAGACAATCAATATTTCAGCAAGTATACCTCAAGAGGAGAATGAAGTTACAGCATCAACAAATATTCCAGCTATTGTGACTCCTCCCACTCCCATTCAAGCTCAGCAAAGTAGTCCACAAGTGACACCAGCATCGACTATAAGAAGAGCCTCAATCATTCAAGGAAGTAGTCCAACAAGAGGACAACAAACACCATCTACAGCAGGACCATCTGGTCTACATTCCACAAGTTCAAGTGATATGTCAAATCCTACATTGGCAAGTCTGAGAAGACAGAAAATCAGAAGCATAAGAGATATATATGAGCAAAATGAAGGTGAGAATAACTCAGATCAGATTTCTCTTTGTGCATTTTATTCTTAAATAGAAGATCCAATTCATTTTGAAGATGCAATCAAAGATGATAAATGGGTAAGTGCTATGGATGAAGAATTGAAGCAATTGAAAAGAATCAGACATGGGAACTAGTCAGTCTTCCAAAAGACAAAGATGTAATTGGAGTGAAATGGATTTATAAAACCAAATTGAATGAAAAAGATGAAGTTCAGAAGCTTAAAGCAAGATTGGTTGTAAAGGGCTATTCACAACAGCCTGGAATTGACTACAATGAAACATTTGCACCTGTAGCAAGATTGGATACTATAAGAATGATTTTAGCATTAGCAGCTCAGAATAAGTGGTCTGTATTTCAAATGGATGTAAAGTCAGCTTTTTTAAATGGTTATTTAGAAGAAGAAGTTTATGTGGATCAGCCACCTGGGTATGAAGTTTTGGGTCAAGAAGACAAAGTTTACAAATTGAAAAAGGCACTGTATGGATTGAAGCAAGCCCCAAGAGCTTGGTATAGCAGAATAGACAGTTATCTTTTGCTGAATGGATTTAATAGATGTAGCAGTGAGCCCACACTGTATACAAAAATGAATGAAGAAGGTGAAATACTAATAGTATGCTTATATGTGGATGATTTAATTTTCACTGGCAATTTGTCAATTGATCTGTTCAAGGCAGACATGAAGAAAGAATTTGAAATGACAGACTTAGGTCTGATGAAGTATTTTTTGGGCATTGAAGTGAATCAAAATGAAAATGGTATTTTTATTTCACAGTCAAAATATGCAAATGACATTTTGAAGAGGTTTAATATGATGAAGTGCAAACCAGCACCAACACCTACAGTGACAGGTCTGAAACTAAGCAAGAATGATATAGGGTCTAATGTTGATCCAACTTTGTTTAAGAGGCTTGTTGGAAGTCTCATGTATCTCACAGCCACAAGGCCAGACATTATGTATGGAGTAAGTTTGATTTCTAGATTTATGGAAACACCAAAAGACACCCATTGGAAAGCAGGGAAAAGAATTTTAAGGTATGTAAGTGGAACAAGAAATTTTGGCATCAAGTATTCAAGTTCAGATGAGTTCAAACTCATAGGATACACAGACAGTGACTGTGCTGGCAGCATTGATGATAGAAAAAGCACGTCTGGTTATGTATTTAATTTTGGGACAGGAGTTGTCTCATGGTCTTCAAAGAAGCAGCCAATAGTTTGTCTTTCATCAGCCGAAGCAGAGTATGTGGCAGCCACAAGTGCAGCATGTCAAGCAGTCTGGATGAGAAGAATTTTGAAAGAATTGCAAAATGAACAAATGGAGGCAACAAAAATTTACTGTGATAACAATTCAGCCATTGCTCTTTCGAAGAATCCAGTCTTTCACAAGAGAAGCAAGCACATTGATACCAGATATCATTTTATCAGAGAATTAATTAATAATGGTGATATATTTTTAGAATTTTGCAGATCAGAAGAGCAAAGTGCAGATATTTTTACAAAGCCGCTGGAAGAGATAATTTTATTTTTCAGAGAAACAGATTGGGCATGGTGGATAGCGCAGTTATGCTTAAGGGGGAGTGTTGGAATTTAACCCTAACTGTGCCGTCCCCGCCAACCTTTGCCCGCTATATCGCAATCAATAAATTAGCATGCGATATCGCGGGAGTCTTCGGTAATGTTTTTGTTTTATTCCAACCGCCTGCCGTACCTCCAGCCAATGCCCGCTATATCGCAATCAATAAAATATTCATCGCGATATCACGGGAGACTCAGTAAAAGCTTGTTTTATTTTTAACCGCCGCAGTTTACCGGGCCGTCAACTAACCGCTGCCGCAATATCGCAATCAAGATTTTGACCATCGCGATACCGCGGGGAACTATGGAGAAAGCCGCCGCCGCCAAAGGAAATATCGGGATGCGAAATATTTAATATTTAAGTTTGAATATTATGAAAAGGACATTGTATTAAATGCATTTTGACGGGGGAAAAGTTAGTTAGGTGAATTTGAAAAATTGTATTCGTTTCCTCTCATCCGTGAAATTCTTCACGTGACTTTTTACCTACAGCATATATTTTGTAATTGTAATTTATTTTTGATAAGTGAATGAGAATGAGAAGAAGGTGAATGTGAGCAAACAGAAAATTACGAGCAGCAGCTCTGTGTGTTGTGAAAATAATATTTTATGTTTTAAAATTTTACTGTGTGTGAATTTTATTTCCTCCTCTACCTCTGGTCCTTCAGATAAAAGCCACAAAAGATCGCTGTCAGCTGCTGCAAGGAAGGAGCAAACCACACCAAGAAAGCCAAAGTGGTGGGTGTAAAAAGCCAAAGAAGATTGTTCAGAAGGAAGCTGCTAATGGAGGAGAAGTCGCTGCTAAAAGGAGAGACTGCTAAAAAAGAGAGGAGGAGATTGCTATTATAATCAATGTAAGTTCGTTGTTTGTTTCATGTAAAAGCTATTTGCTGTTTAGAAAGGAGTACATGCCAAATAAGAAGACAGATTTGGGAACATGAAGATTCGAGGAGGAAACAAAGGTGTAATCCAACGGAGAATCTTGTTCCTGTAAGCTGTTCTATACATTCTCTGTTCTGTCCTAAATACGGAGGTGAATATATGGATAAATGAAACTTGTGGAGTGTCATAGAATTCAGGGAATTTGACAAGATTTGTGTTTGAATAGTTTGTTATTTTCTATCTGGAGTAAGATAAATTGCTGTAGCAGAAATCAGGTAGAAATCAAGTAACGTAAGCTAAAATTTTATATTGGAAAGTAGGCAAAAGAGTTAAAAAAGAGAATGAAAATTTGGCAACTGCAAAAGATGTTTTGAAAGAAGAATTTACAAGACTTAAAGATGAATTGGACAGTGTTAAAAAGGATAATAGATGTTATTTTGAAAAAATAAAAGAGATGCAGAAAGAGAAGTGTAAACTGCTAGAAGAAAATTATGATCTTGAGAAAGATTTGGACAAAGTTAAAGTTAAAAATGAAGAGCTAGAAGAAAAGTTGAAAAGAATTGAGGAATTTGAACAAAGAGTAAAGTTGTTTGATAAAATTAAGAAAAAGAATGAAGACTTGGAAGAAAAATTAGAGAGATTAGAAGAAGAAAATATATGTTTGAAATCAAAACCACTAGTTATTGATGTTTCATGTGATACCGAAGATTTCTGTTGTGTTCAGTCATTGGATAAGTGTAAATTTGCTGAAGTAATTTGTGATAAAGAATATAAGCATAAGGATAATATGTGTGAATCTACAAATCTTGTTAAATCTGGTGAGAATAAGAAAAGTTGTAATGAAAACAATGTTGGATTAAAAATAATGAAAAGAATGGGTTATAAAGGTAAAGGATTGGGCAAGAATGAGCATGGAATGGAAGAGCCAATAGAACCAATTATGAGGCCAAAATATGAAAGAATTGGGTATGTAATAGGCAAAGGAAATAATGCAGGATCAAGTAAATTTGTTCGAGAAACACAATGTATTCAATGTTCTTATTGTAGCAGGAAAGGGCATACAAAAGATGAATGTTGGAACTTACATCCTTGCAATATATGTGGTTTAGGAAATCATTGTGAAAAAATGTGCTGGAATAAAAATTGGAAAAGTAAACCTATGACAGGATATATGCAAATGGATTGTGGATGGAATTATGGATCAAGTTGGAAAAAGATTACAAGTACGTTGAAAATGTTGTATAGATGTTCATATGTCAAAGATGATAGGAATCAAGCACAATTTGTTGGTCTTGTAAGATGTCATGAAAAATGGAAAGCTATAGATAACAAGAAGACTTCCAATTTGAAGTTCTGATAATCAAGGTTTGAATGACTACCGTAGCAATGGGACGAGTTGGTGATGTGTTGTAAAGAGATCCGCAGATCTTGAAGATAAGTATTATACAAGTTTGATTGACTAAGTCTACAAATTTGAAAGATAAAATTTGAGAATTGTAAACATTGATGTAACAAGTAGTAGAAATTAGAGGCGAGTGTTGGAACATTATAATTTCTACTAGATATTACAATATGACAATGTATTGTCTGCTAGTCAAAAAAAGTGGATAAACCAAAATGTATGCTAATGTTCTGGAATCTTCCGGAAGCATCCCGTGATCTCTAAAACCTTCATTATCTGGAACCTTCCAACACCTCTATAAAAGAGGATTGATGTAAATCATTCCTGTAAGGAAAGCAATAGCAATGTAGTGCAGCAGCATGTGTTAGGAGAAATTGTGTGTTCTACATCTGTGTATTTCTGAATCTGTGTGTAGAAATGTGTTTCCCTGATTGATCCATGTTCATCCACCTCCAACAAAACTAACAGCTAATTTTATTAACTAATTCATTAAATGTAAACTTTAATTTCCTAAGACATTATGTACTGCATAAAAGGGTTACAAGCACAACTCCATAAATTAGGAAAAGATGGAATCTCTAAATGAAAAGATTGTGTATCTACAATATTTCAATGTACAACATTCGGCATCAATCACTTTCTTGATTATCTCTAGTGGTTGAAAAATGTCATGATGCGTCAATTAAAATGTCTCTGTAGTAAGCTATGGGTTGATCAATAATGATCCAGGGAGATATTCGGACCATTACATTTTTCTCTTTGGAATTGAATAGGAAAAGCTAGCTTAGTGTCTCAAGTCCATTAAGAGCCCCATGGACAGTATCACCTTTGAAATATGCGTACTTGGGATAGTCGGGGTCTGTCAACTTTAGTGTATAGCTTTCATCTGTAGGTTGGACTGGAAGAGCCATGCAAAGTAAAGTTATAATATCCAATATAGTATTCTGATCAGTAGCCCACTGCACCTCTAGCTCAATTATGACTACACTATTTGTAGTCTTAATCAATTTAACTCTAGTAAACTTGTGTGGCAACGACACTAGCTTTTATTGTAGAAGTTATACTTCAGCTTCTGCAAATAGGTATGTAATATGTGTTTATACATATTAATAGTTGCGTGAGGAAGTAATGGTTGTTGGAATAAACGGATAATTTCTTCCATGATTAGTATGAGGAGAAAAAAATAGTAATTTTTTTTTAATCTAAATAGATCAGAAATTAGTTTAGTTTTTTTTAGTGTTTTGCATAGTTTTAAAGCTGTTTTATCAGCAACTATTTTTAGTATTACTTCTCATCAAAGTCATTGAACTCTTCTATAAAAGAGGCATGACGTAATTGATTTAATCAAACAATATAATGAAGTGCAGTAGCACGGGGTGAAGAAATAATTGTATTTTGTGTTTCAATATTTGTGTGTTCATCAATGGGCCCTTGGTCTACTGGTGAAGTTGAAAGGTTCTAAATGAGCCCACCAGGGATCAAGTCTAGTGTAAGGCTCTAACAACAAAAAAGGGATGAGGCCAAGATCGTGCCCCAGGTGAATTTGGTGGAATAGATATCCCTCAGTCCTTACCTCTTAGCCAAAGTGGTTCAGCCCAAAAAGACTTGTACTCCCATATCGGGTAGCTACAAATAATTTGTGGACGACCTCCACAAAAAAAATTTAAAATTAAAAGTATTTTGTGTTCAATCTGTTTTGTGTATTAGTTTTATATCCATCCACTCCAGCAAATTGTTATCAGAGCAGGCTCGAATCAATTGCTGGGAGATTGCAGGAGCAAGCCAATGAAAGTGTTGATCGCTATGTAAGCCGCAGATGATGAGATGAATCGCCCAATCAAAAGATTATCATAGAAAGAAGATTTCCAGTCATTGAAAAATAAGTTTGAAAGTGAAGCCGCTTCAATGGTATATCGGCCAAGACAAGAAAAGTGGATCGCTGCAGATAGAATTCGATGCTATTTTGAAGGAATCACTCAGCCATTGTAGATCACAGCAAAGAGGGCGCAAAAATTAAAAGCACATTGTTGAAGAGCCACCAGTATTTGAAAGAATTCAAAGCGAATGTAAGAAGCCATCTGTCATAAAAGTTAAGGAAGATCCCGCTCGTGATAGGAAGATTGTGGTATTTTAAGGGAGTATTACAACAGTTTATTAAGCCACCAAGAGGAAAGAGGTTTAAAGGC